>OV839568.1:44788751-44918751 GCA_929447395.1 Epistrophe grossulariae
CACTTTACAAAATTCGAGAAAAAAATTTTTAGTGAAAAATTGAAAAAAATTATGATGCCGGCATCATTTAAAAGTTTAAAAATCAGATTTCTTTCGAAACCCGATTTCTCCGCAACCAAGGCTCGTAAATGGTTGCGGTTTTCAATTCCTTACTGACAGTAAACAGACCTTTCCATCGATGTACACCACTTTACAAAATTCGAGAAAAAAATTTTTAGTGAAAAATTGAAAAAAATTATGATGCCGGCATCATTTAAAAGTTTAAAAATCAGATTTCTTTCGAAACCCGATTTCTCCGCAACCAAGGCTCGTAAATGGTTGCGGTTTTCAATTCCTAACTGACAGTAAACAGACCTTTCCATCGATGTACACCACTTTACAAAATTCGAGAAAAAAATTTTTAGTGAAAAATTGAAAAAAATTATGATGCCGGCATCATTTAAAAGTTTAAAAATCAGATTTCTTTCGAAACCCGATTTCTCCGCAACCAAGGCTCGTAAATGGTTGCGGTTTTCAATTCCTAACTGACAGTAAACAGACCTTTCCATCGATGTACACCACTTTACAAAATTCGAGAAAAAAATTTTTAGTGAAAAATTGAAAAAAATTATGATGCCGGCATCATTTAAAAGTTTAAAAATCAGATTTCTTTCGAAACCCGATTTCTCCGCAACCAAGGCTCGTAAATGGTTGCGGTTTTCAATTCCTAACTGACAGTAAACAGACCTTTCCATCGATGTACACCACTTTACAAAATTCGAGAAAAAAATTTTTAGTGAAAAATTGAAAAAAATTATGATGCCGGCATCATTTAAAAGTTTAAAAATCAGATTTCTTTCGAAACCCGATTTCTCCGCAACCAAGGCTCGTAAATGGTTGCGGTTTTCAATTCCTAACTGACAGTAAACAGACCTTTCCATCGATGTACACCACTTTACAAAATTCGAGAAAAAAATTTTTAGTGAAAAATTGAAAAAAATTATGATGCCGGCATCATTTAAAAGTTTAAAAATCAGATTTCTTTCGAAACCCGATTTCTCCGCAACCAAGGCTCGTAAATGGTTGCGGTTTTCAATTCCTAACTGACAGTAAACAGACCTTTCCATCGATGTACACCACTTTACAAAATTCGAGAAAAAAATTTTTAGTGAAAAATTGAAAAAAATTATGATGCCGGCATCATTTAAAAGTTTAAAAATCAGATTTCTTTCGAAACCCGATTTCTCCGCAACCAAGGCTCGTAAATGGTTGCGGTTTTCAATTCCTAACTGACAGTAAACAGACCTTTCCATCGATGTACACCACTTTACAAAATTCGAGAAAAAAATTTTTAGTGAAAAATTGAAAAAAATTATGATGCCGGCATCATTTAAAAGTTTAAAAATCAGATTTCTTTCGAAACCCGATTTCTCCGCAACCAAGGCTCGTAAATGGTTGCGGTTTTCAATTCCTGACTGACAGTAAACAGACCTTTCCATCGATGTACACCACTTTACAAAATTCGAGAAAAAAATTTTTAGTGAAAAATTGAAAAAAATTATGATGCCGGCATCATTTAAAAGTTTAAAAATCAGATTTCTTTCGAAACCCGATTTCTCCGCAACCAAGGCTCGTAAATGGTTGCGGTTTTCAATTCCTTACTGACAGTAAACAGACCTTTCCATCGATGTACACCACTTTACAAAATTCGAGAAAAAAATTTTTAGTGAAAAATTGAAAAAAATTATGATGCCGGCATCATTTAAAAGTTTAAAAATCAGATTTCTTTCGAAACCCGATTTCTCCGCAACCAAGCCTCGTAAATGGTTGCGGTTTTCAATTCCTAACTGACAGTAAACAGACCTTTCCATCGATGTACACCACTTTACAAAATTCGAGAAAAAAATTTTTAGTGAAAAATTGAAAAAAATTATGATGCTGGCATCATTTAAAGTTTAAAAATCAGATTTCTTTCGAAACCCGATTTCTCCGCAACCAAGGCTCGTAAATGGTTGCGGTTTTCAATTCCTTACTGACAGTAAACAGACCTTTCCATCGATGTACACCACTTTACAAAATTCGAGAAAAAATTTTTAGTGAAAAATTGAAAAAAATTATGATGCCGGCATCATTTAAATGTTTAAAAATCAGATTTCTTTCGAAACCCGATTTCTCCGCAACCAAGGCTCGTAAATGGTTGCGGTTTTCAATTCCTAACTGACAGTAAACAGACCTTTCCATCGATGTACACCACTTTACAAAATTCGAGAAAAAAATTTTTAGTGAAAAATTGAAAAAAATTATGATGCTGGCATCATTTAAAAGTTTAAAAATCAGATTTCTTTCGAAACCCGATTTCTCCGCAACCAAGGCTCGTAAATGGTTGCGGTTTTCAATTCCTTACTGACAGTAAACAGACCTTTCCATCGATGTACACCACTTTACAAAATTCGAGAAAAAAATTTTTAGTGAAAAATTGAAAAAAATTATGATGCCGGCATCATTTAAAAGTTTAAAAATCAGATTTCTTTCGAAACCCGATTTCTCCGCAACCAAGGCTCGTAAATGGTTGCGGTTTTCAATTCCTAACTGACAGTAAACAGACCTTTCCATCGATGTACACCACTTTACAAAATTCGAGAAAAAAATTTTTAGTGAAAAATTGAAAAAAATTATGATGCCGGCATCATTTAAAAGTTTAAAAATCAGATTTCTTTCGAAACCCGATTTCTCCGCAACCAAGGCTCGTAAATGGTTGCGGTTTTCAATTCCTAACTGACAGTAAACAGACCTTTCCATCGATGTACACCACTTTACAAAATTCGAGAAAAAAAATTTTAGTGAAAAATTGAAAAAAATTATGATGCCGGCATCATTTAAAAGTTTAAAAATCAGATTTCTTTCGAAACCCGATTTCTCCGCAACCAAGGCTCGTAAATGGTTGCGGTTTTCAATTCCTGACTGACAGTAAACAGACCTTTCCATCGATGTACACCACTTTACAAAATTCGAGAAAAAAATTTTTAGTGAAAAATTGAAAAAAATTATGATGCCGGCATCATTTAAAAGTTTAAAAATCAGATTTCTTTCGAAACCCGATTTCTCCGCAACCAAGGCTCGTAAATGGTTGCGGTTTTCAATTCCTAACTGACAGTAAACAGACCTTTCCATCGATGTACACCACTTTACAAAATTCGAGAAAAAAATTTTTAGTGAAAAATTGAAAAAAATTATGATGCCGGCATCATTTAAAAGTTTAAAAATCAGATTTCTTTCGAAACCCGATTTCTCCGCAACCAAGCCTCGTAAATGGTTGCGGTTTTCAATTCCTAACTGACAGTAAACAGACCTTTCCATCGATGTACACCACTTTACAAAATTCGAGAAAAAAATTTTTAGTGAAAAATTGAAAAAAATTATGATGCTGGCATCATTTAAAAGTTTAAAAATCAGATTTCTTTCGAAACCCGATTTCTCCGCAACCAAGGCTCGTAAATGGTTGCGGTTTTCAATTCCTTACTGACAGTAAACAGACCTTTCCATCGATGTACACCACTTTACAAAATTCGAGAAAAAAATTTTTAGTGAAAAATTGAAAAAAATTATGATGCCGGCATCATTTAAATGTTTAAAAATCAGATTTCTTTCGAAACCCGATTTCTCCGCAACCAAGGCTCGTAAATGGTTGCGGTTTTCAATTCCTAACTGACAGTAAACAGACCTTTCCATCGATGTACACCACTTTACAAAATTCGAGAAAAAAATTTTTAGTGAAAAATTGAAAAAAATTATGATGCCGGCATCATTTAAAAGTTTAAAAATCAGATTTCTTTCGAAACCCGATTTCTCCGCAACCAAGGCTCGTAAATGGTTGCGGTTTTCAATTCCTAACTGACAGTAAACAGACCTTTCCATCGATGTACACCACTTTACAAAATTCGAGAAAAAAATTTTTAGTGAAAAATTGAAAAAAATTATGATGCCGGCATCATTTAAAAGTTTAAAAATCAGATTTCTTTCGAAACCCGATTTCTCCGCAACCAAGGCTCGTAAATGGTTGCGGTTTCCAATTCCTAACTGACAGTAAACAGACCTTTCCATCGATGTACACCACTTTACAAAATTCGAGAAAAAAATTTTTAGTGAAAAATTGAAAAAAATTATGATGCCGGCATCATTTAAAAGTTTAAAAATCAGATTTCTTTCGAAACCCGATTTCTCCGCAACCAAGCCTCGTAAATGGTTGCGGTTTTCAATTCCTAACTGACAGTAAACAGACCTTTCCATCGATGTACACCACTTTACAAAATTCGAGAAAAAAAATTTTTAGTGAAAAATTGAAAAAAATTATGATGCTGGCATCATTTAAAAGTTTAAAAATCAGATTTCTTTCGAAACCCGATTTCTCCGCAACCAAGGCTCGTAAATGGTTGCGGTTTTCAATTCCTAACTGACAGTAAACAGACCTTTCCATCGATGTACACCACTTTACAAAATTCGAGAAAAAAATTTTTAGTGAAAAATTGAAAAAAATTATGATGCCGGCATCATTTAAAAGTTTAAAAATCAGATTTCTTTCGAAACCCGATTTCTCCGCAACCAAGGCTCGTAAATGGTTGCGGTTTTTAATTCCTAACTGACAGTAAACAGACCTTTCCATCGATGTACACCACTTTACAAAATTCGAGAAAAAAATTTTTAGTGAAAAATTGAAAAAAATTATGATGCCGGCATCATTTAAAAGTTTAAAAATCAGATTTCTTTCGAAACCCGATTTCTCCGCAACCAAGCCTCGTAAATGGTTGCGGTTTTCAATTCCCAACTGACAGTAAACAGACCTTTCCATCGATGTACATCACTTTACAAAATTCGAGAAAAAAATTTTTAGTGAAAAATTGAAAAAAATTATGATGCCGGCATCATTTAAAAGTTTAAAAATCAGATTTCTTTCGAAACCCGATTTCTCCGCAACCAAGCCTCGTAAATGGTTGCGGTTTTCAATTCCCAACTGACAGTAAACAGACCTTTCCATCGATGTACATCACTTTACAAAATTCGAGAAAAAAATTTTTAGTGAAAAATTGAAAAAAATTATGATGCCGGCATCATTTAAAAGTTTAAAAATCAGATTTCTTTCGAAACCCGATTTCTCCGCAACCAAGGCTCGTAAATGGTTGCGGTTTTCATTTCCTAACTGACACTAAACAGACCTTTCCATCGATGTACACCACTTTACAAAATTCGAGAAAAAAATTTTTAGTGAAAAATTGAAAAAAATTATGATGCCGGCATCATTTAAAAGTTTAAAAATCAGATTTCTTTCGAAACCCGATTTCTCCGCAACCAAGCCTCGTAAATGGTTGCGGTTTTCAATTCCCAACTGACAGTAAACAGACCTTTCCATCGATGTACATCACTTTACAAAATTCGAGAAAAAAATTTTTAGTGAAAAATTGAAAAAAATTATGATGCCGGCATCATTTAAAAGTTTAAAAATCAGATTTCTTTCGAAACCCGATTTCTCCGCAACCAAGGCTCGTAAATGGTTGCGGTTTTCAATTCCTGACTGACAGTAAACAGACCTTTCCATCGATGTACACCACTTTACAAAATTCGAGAAAAAAATTTTTAGTGAAAAATTGAAAAAAATTATGATGCCGGCATCATTTAAAAGTTTAAAAATCAGATTTCTTTCGAAACCCGATTTCTCCGCAACCAAGGCTCGTAAATGGTTGCGGTTTTCAATTCCTGACTGACAGTAAACAGACCTTTCCATCGATGTACACCACTTTACAAAATTCGAGAAAAAAATTTTTAGTGAAAAATTGAAAAAAATTATGATGCCGGCATCATTTAAAAGTTTAAAAATCAGATTTCTTTCGAAACCCGATTTCTCCGCAACCAAGGCTCGTAAATGGTTGCGGTTTTCAATTCCTGACTGACAGTAAACAGACCTTTCCATCGATGTACACCACTTTACAAAATTCGAGAAAAAAATTTTTAGTGAAAAATTGAAAAAAATTATGATGCCGGCATCATTTAAAAGTTTAAAAATCAGATTTCTTTCGAAACCCGATTTCTCCGCAACCAAGGCTCGTAAATGGTTGCGGTTTTCAATTCCTAACTGACAGTAAACAGACCTTTCCATCGATGTACACCACTTTACAAAATTCGAGAAAAAAATTTTTAGTGAAAAATTGAAAAAAATTATGATGCCGGCATCATTTAAAAGTTTAAAAATCAGATTTCTTTCGAAACCCGATTTCTCCGCAACCAAGCCTCGTAAATGGTTGCGGTTTTCAATTCCTAACTGACAGTAAACAGACCTTTCCATCGATGTACACCACTTTACAAAATTCGAGAAAAAAATTTTTAGTGAAAAATTGAAAAAAATTATGATGCTGGCATCATTTAAAAGTTTAAAAATCAGATTTCTTTCGAAACCCGATTTCTCCGCAACCAAGGCTCGTAAATGGTTGCGGTTTTCAATTCCTTACTGACAGTAAACAGACCTTTCCATCGATGTACACCACTTTACAAAATTCGAGAAAAAAATTTTTAGTGAAAAATTGAAAAAAATTATGATGCCGGCATCATTTAAATGTTTAAAAATCAGATTTCTTTCGAAACCCGATTTCTCCGCAACCAAGGCTCGTAAATGGTTGCGGTTTTCAATTCCTGACTGACAGTAAACAGACCTTTCCATCGATGTACACCACTTTACAAAATTCGAGAAAAAAATTTTTAGTGAAAAATTGAAAAAAATTATGATGCCGGCATCATTTAAAAGTTTAAAAATCAGATTTCTTTCGAAACCCGATTTCTCCGCAACCAAGGCTCGTAAATGGTTGCGGTTTTCAATTCCTAACTGACAGTAAACAGACCTTTCCATCGATGTACACCACTTTACAAAATTCGAGAAAAAAATTTTTAGTGAAAAATTGAAAAAAATTATGATGCCGGCATCATTTAAAAGTTTAAAAATCAGATTTCTTTCGAAACCCGATTTCTCCGCAACCAAGGCTCGTAAATGGTTGCGGTTTTCAATTCCTAACTGACAGTAAACAGACCTTTCCATCGATGTACACCACTTTACAAAATTCGAGAAAAAAATTTTTAGTGAAAAATTGAAAAAAATTATGATGCCGGCATCATTTAAAAGTTTAAAAATCAGATTTCTTTCGAAACCCGATTTCTCCGCAACCAAGCCTCGTAAATGGTTGCGGTTTTCAATTCCTAACTGACAGTAAACAGACCTTTCCATCGATGTACACCACTTTACAAAATTCGAGAAAAAAATTTTTAGTGAAAAATTGAAAAAAATTATGATGCCGGCATCATTTAAAAGTTTAAAAATCAGATTTCTTTCGAAACCCGATTTCTCCGCAACCAAGGCTCGTAAATGGTTGCGGTTTTCATTTCCTAACTGACACTAAACAGACCTTTCCATCGATGTACACCACTTTACAAAATTCGAGAAAAAAATTTTTAGTGAAAAATTGAAAAAAATTATGATGCCGGCATCATTTAAAAGTTTAAAAATCAGATTTCTTTCGAAACCCGATTTCTCCGCAACCAAGCCTCGTAAATGGTTGCGGTTTTCAATTCCCAACTGACAGTAAACAGACCTTTCCATCGATGTACATCACTTTACAAAATTCGAGAAAAAAATTTTTAGTGAAAAATTGAAAAAAATTATGATGCCGGCATCATTTAAAAGTTTAAAAATCAGATTTCTTTCGAAACCCGATTTCTCCGCAACCAAGGCTCGTAAATGGTTGCGGTTTTCAATTCCCAACTGACAGTAAACAGACCTTTCCATCGATGTACACCACTTTACAAAATTCGAGAAAAAAAAATTTTAGTGAAAAATTGAAAAAAATTATGATGCCGGCATCATTTAAAAGTTTAAAAATCAGATTTCTTTCGAAACCCGATTTCTCCGCAACCAAGGCTCGTAAATGGTTGCGGTTTTCAATTCCCAACTGACAGTAAACAGACCTTTCCATCGATGTACACCACTTTACAAAATTCGAGAAAAAAATTTTTAGTGAAAAATTGAAAAAAATTATGATGCCGGCATCATTTAAAAGTTTAAAAATCAGATTTCTTTCGAAACCCGATTTCTCCGCAACCAAGGCTCGTAAATGGTTGCGGTTTTCAATTCCTAACTGACAGTAAACAGACCTTTCCATCGATGTACACCACTTTACAAAATTCGAGAAAAAAATTTTTAGTGAAAAATTGAAAAAAAAATATGATGCCGGCATCATTTAAAAGTTTAAAAATCAGATTTCTTTCGAAACCCGATTTCTCCGCAACCAAGGCTCGTAAATGGTTGCGGTTTTCAATTCCCAACTGACAGTAAACAGACCTTTCCATCGATGTACATCACTTTACAAAATTCGAGAAAAAAATTTTTAGTGAAAAATTGAAAAAAATTATGATGCCGGCATCATTTAAAAGTTTAAAAATCAGATTTCTTTCGAAACCCGATTTCTCCGCAACCAAGGCTCGTAAATGGTTGCGGTTTTCAATTCCTAACTGACAGTAAACAGACCTTTCCATCGATGTACACCACTTTACAAAATTCGAGAAAAAAATTTTTAGTCAAAAATTGAAAAAAATTATGATGCCGGCATCATTTAAAAGTTTAAAACTCAGATTTCTTTCGAAACCCGATTTCTCCGCAACCAAGGCTCGTAAATGGTTGCGGTTTTCAATTCCCAACTGACAGTAAACAGACCTTTCCATCGATGTACACCACTTTACAAAATTCGAGAAAAAAATTTTTAGTGAAAAATTGAAAAAAATTATGATGCCGGCATCATTTAAAAGTTTAAAAATCAGATTTCTTTCGAAACCCGATTTCTCCGCAACCAAGCCTCGTAAATGGTTGCGGTTTTCAATTCCTAACTGACAGTAAACAGACCTTTCCATCGATGTACACCACTTTACAAAATTCGAGAAAAAAAAATTTTAGTGAAAAATTGAAAAAAATTATGATGCCGGCATCATTTAAAAGTTTAAAAATCAGATTTCTTTCGAAACCCGATTTCTCCGCAACCAAACCTCGTAAATGGCTGCGGTTTTCAATTCCCAACTGACAGTAAACAGACCTTTCCATCGATGTACACCACTTTACAAAATTCGAGAAAAAAATTTTTAGTGAAAAATTTTGAAAAATTATGATGCCGGCATCATTTAAAAGTTTAAAAATCAGATTTCTTTCGAAACCCGATTTCTCCGCAACCAAGGCTCGTAAATGGTTGCGGTTTTCAATTCCTAACTGACAGTAAACAGACCTTTCCATCGATGTACACCACTTTACAAAATTCGAGAAAAAAATTTTTAGTGAAAAATTGAAAAAAATTATGATGCCGGCATCATTTAAAAGTTTAAAAATCAGATTTTTTTCGAAACCCGATTTCTCCGCAACCAAGGCTCGTAAATGGTTGCGGTTTTCAATTCCTAACTGACAGTAAACAGACCTTTCCATCGATGTACATCACTTTACAAAATTCGAGAAAAAAATTTTTAGTGAAAAATTGAAAAAAATTATGATGCCGGCATCATTTAAAAGTTTAAAAATCAGATTTCTTTCGAAACCCGATTTCTCCGCAACCAAGGCTCGTAAATGGTTGCGGTTTTCAATTCCTAACTGACAGTAAACAGACCTTTCCATCGATGTACACCACTTTACAAAATTCGAGAAAAAAAATTTTAGTGAAAAATTGAAAAAAATTATGATGCCGGCATCATTTAAAAGTTTAAAAATCAGATTTATTTCGAAACCCGATTTCTCCGCAACCAAGGCTCGTAAATGGTTGCGGTTTTCAATTCCTAACTGACAGTAAACAATCCTTTCCATCGATGTACACCACTTTACAAAATTCGAGAAAAAAATTTTTAGTGAAAAATTGAAAAAAATTATGATGCCGGCATCATTTAAAAGTTTAAAAATCAGATTTCTTTCGAAACCCGATTTCTCCGCAACCAAGCCTCGTAAATGGTTGCGGTTTTCAATTCCCAACTGACAGTAAACAGACCTTTCCATCGATGTACATCACTTTACAAAATTCGAGAAAAAAATTTTTAGTGAAAAATTGAAAAAAATTATGATCCGGCATCATTTAAAAGTTTAAAAATCAGATTTCTTTCGAAACCCGATTTCTCCGCAACCAAGGCTCGTAAATGGTTGCGGTTTTCAATTCCCAACTGACAGCAAACAGACCTTTCCATCGATGTACATCACTTTACAAAATTCGAGAAAAAAATTTTTAGTGAAAAATTGAAAAAAATTATGATGCCGGCATCATTTAAAAGTTTAAAAATCAGATTTCTTTCGAAACCCGATTTCTCCGCAACCAAGGCTCGTAAATGGTTGCGGTTTTCAATTCCCAACTGACAGTAAACAGACCTTTCCATCGATGTACACCACTTTACAAAATTCGAGAAAAAAATTTTTAGTGAAAAATTGAAAAAAATTATGATGCCGGCATCATTTAAAAGTTTAAAAATCAGATTTCTTTCGCAACCCGATTTCTCCGCAACCAAGGCTCGTAAATGGTTGCGGTTTTCAATTCCTAACTGACAGTAAACAGACCTTTCCATCGATGTACACCACTTTACAAAATTCGAGAAAAAAATTTTTAGTGAAAAATTGAAAAAAATTATGATGCCGGCATCATTTAAAAGTTTAAAAATCAGATTTCTTTCGAAACCCGATTTCTCCGCAACCAAGGCTCGTAAATGATTGCGGTTTTCAATTCCCAACTGACAGTAAACAGACCTTTCCATCGATGTACATCACTTTACAAAATTCGAGAAAAAAATTTTTAGTGAAAAATTGAAAAAAATCATATGATGATGCCGGCATCATTTAAAAGTTTAAAAATCAGATTTCTTTCGAAACCCGATTTCTCCGCAACCAAGGCTCGTAAATGGTTGCGGTTTTCAATTCCCAACTGACAGTAAACAGACCTTTCCATCGATGTACATCACTTTACAAAATTCGAGACAAAAATTTTTAGTGAAAAATTGAAAAAAATTATGATGCCGGCATCATTTAAAAGTTTAAAAATCAGATTTCTTTCGAAACCCGATTTCTTTCGAAACCCGATTTCTCCGCAACCAAGGCTCGTAAATGGTTGCGGTTTTCAATTCCTAACTGACAGTAAACAGACCTTTCCATCGATGTACACCACTTTACAAAATTCGAGAAAAAAATTTTTAGTGAAAAATTGAAAAAAATTATGATGCCGGCATCATTTAAAAGTTTAAAAATCAGATTTCTTTCGAAACCCGATTTCTCCGCAACCAAGCCTCGTAAATGGTTGCGGTTTTCAATTCCCAACTGACAGTAAACAGACCTTTCCATCGATGTACACCACTTTACAAAATTCGAGAAAAAAATGTTTAGTGAAAAATTGAAAAAAATTATGATGCCGGCATCATTTAAAAGTTTAAAAATCAGATTTCTTTCGAAACCCGATTTCTCCGCAACCAAGCCTCGTAAATGGTTGTGGTTTTCAATTCCTAACTGACAGTAAACAGACCTTTCCATCGATGTACACCACTTTACAAAATTCGAGAAAAAAAATTTTTAGTGAAAAATTGAAAAAAATTATGATGCCGGCATCATTTAAAAGTTTAAAAATCAGATTTCTTTCGAAACCCGATTTCTCCGCAACCAAGGCTCGTAAATGGTTGCGGTTTTCAATTCCTAACTGACAGTAAACAGACCTTTCCATCGATGTACACCACTTTACAAAATTCGAGAAAAAAATTTTTAGTGAAAAATTGAAAAAAATTATGATGCCGGCATCATTTAAAAGTTTAAAAATCAGATTTCTTTCGAAACCCGATTTCTCCGCAACCAAACCTCGTAAATGGTTGCGGTTTTCAATTCCTAAGTGACAGTAAACAGACCTTTCCATCGATGTACACCACTTTACAAAATTCGAGAAAAAAATTTTTAGTGAAAAATTGAAAAAAATTATGATGCCGGCATCATTTAAAAGTTTAAAAATCAGATTTCTTTCGAAACCCGATTTCTCCGCAACCAAGGCTCGTAAATGGTTGCGGTTTTCAATTCCTAAGTGACAGTAAACAGACCTTTCCATCGATGTACACCACTTTACAAAATTCGAGAAAAAAATTTTTAGTGAAAAATTGAAAAAAATTATGATGCCGGCATCATTTAAAAGTTTAAAAATCAGATTTCTTTCGAAACCCGATTTCTCCGCAACCAAGGCTCGTAAATGGTTGCGGTTTTCAATTCCCAACTGACAGTAAACAGACCTTTCCATCGATGTACACCACTTTACAAAATTCGAGAAAAAAATTTTTAGTGAAAAATTGAAAAAAATTATGATGCCGGCATCATTTAAAAGTTTAAAAATCAGATTTCTTTCGAAACCCGATTTCTCCGCAACCAAGGCTCATAAATGGTTGCGGTTTTCAATTCCTAACTGACAGTAAACAGACCTTTCCATCGATGTACACCACTTTACAAAATTCGAGAAAAAAATTTTTAGTGAAAAATTGAAAAAAATTATGATGCCGGCATCATTTAAAAGTTTAAAAATCAGATTTCTTTCGAAACCCGATTTCTCCGCAACCAAGGCTCGTAAATGGTTGCGGTTTTCAATTCCCAACTGACAGTAAACAGACCTTTCCATCGATGTACACCACTTTACAAAATTCGAGAAAAAAATTTTTAGTGAAAAATTGAAAAAAATTATGATGCCGGCATCATTTAAAAGTTTAAAAATCAGATTTCTTTCGAAACCCGATTTCTCCGCAACCAAGGCTCGTAAATGGTTGCGGTTTTCAATTCCTAACTGACAGTAAACAGACCTTTCCATCGATGTACACCACTTTACAAAATTCGAGAAAAAAATTTTTAGTGAAAAATTGAAAAAAATTATGATGCTGGCATCATTTAAAAGTTTAAAAATCAGATTTCTTTCGAAACCCGATTTCTCCGCAACCAAGGCTCGTAAATGGTTGCGGTTTTCAATTCCTAACTGACAGTAAACAGACCTTTCCATCGATGTACACCACTTTACAAAATTCGAGAAAAAAATTTTTAGCGAAAAATTGAAAAAAATTATGATGCCGGCATCATTTAAAAGTTTAAAAATCAGATTTCTTTCGAAACCCGATTTCTCCGCAACCAAGGCTCGTAAATGGTTGCGGTTTTCAATTCCTAACTGACAGTAAACAGACCTTTCCATCGATGTACACCACTTTACAAAATTCGAGAAAAAAATTTTTAGTGAAAAATTGAAAAAAATTATGATGCCGGCATCATTTAAAAGTTTAAAAATCAGATTTCTTTCGAAACCCGATTTCTCTGCAACCAAGGCTCGTAAATGGTTGCGGTTTTCAATTCCTAACTGACAGTAAACAGACCTTTCCATCGATGTACACCACTTTACAAAATTCGAGAAAAAAATGTTTAGTGAAAAATTGAAAAAAATTATGATGCCGGCATCATTTAAAAGTTTAAAAATCAGATTTCTTTCGAAACCCGATTTCTCCGCAACCAAGGCTCGTAAATGGTTGCGGTTTTCAATTCCCAACTGACAGTAAACAGACCTTTCCATCGATGTACACCACTTTACAAAATTCGAGAAAAAAATTTTTAGTGAAAAATTGAAAAAAATTATGATGCCGGCATCATTTAAAAGTTTAAAAATCAGATTTCTTTCGAAACCCGATTTCTCCGCAACCAAGGCTCGTAAATGGTTGCGGTTTTCAATTCCTAACTGACAGTAAACAGACCTTTCCATCGATGTACACCACTTTACAAAATTCGAGAAAAAAATTTTTAGTGAAAAATTGAAAAAAATTATGATGCCGGCATCATTTAAAAGTTTAAAAATCAGATTTCTTTCGAAACCCGATTTCTCCGCAACCAAGGCTCGTAAATGGTTGCGGTTTTCAATTCCTAACTGACAGTAAACAGACCTTTCCATCGATGTACACCACTTTACAAAATTCGAGAAAAAAATTTTTAGTGAAAAATTGAAAAAAATTATGATGCCGGCATCATTTAAAAGTTTAAAAATCAGATTTCTTTCGAAACCCGATTTCTCCGCAACCAAGCCTCGTAAATGGTTGCGGTTTTCAATTCCTAACTGACAGTAAACAGACCTTTCCATCGATGTACACCACTTTACAAAATTCGAGAAAAAAATTTTTAGTGAAAAATTGAAAAAAATTATGATGCCGGCATCATTTAAAAGTTTAAAAATCAGATTTCTTTCGAAACCCGATTTCTCCGCAACCAAGGCTCGTAAATGGTTGCGGTTTTCAATTCCTAACTGACAGTAAACAGACCTTTCCATCGATGTACACCACTTTACAAAATTCGAGAAAAAAATTTTTAGTGAAAAATTGAAAAAAATTATGATGCCGGCATCATTTAAAAGTTTAAAAATCAGATTTCTTTCGAAACCCGATTTCTCCGCAACCAAACCTCGTAAATGGTTGCGGTTTTCAATTCCCAACTGACAGTAAAGAGACCTTTCCATCGATGTACACCACTTTACAAAATTCGAGAAAAAAATTTTTAGTGAAAAATTGAAAAAAATTATGATGCCGGCATCATTTAAAAGTTTAAAAATCAGATTTCTTTCGAAACCCGATTTCTCCGCAACCAAGGCTCGTAAATGGTTGCGGTTTTCAATTCCTAAGTGACAGTAAACAGACCTTTCCATCGATGTACACCACTTTACAAAATTCGAGAAAAAAATTTTTAGTGAAAAATTGAAAAAAATTATGATGCCGGCATCATTTAAAAGTTTAAAAATCAGATTTCTTTCGAAACCCGATTTCTCCGCAACCAAGGCTCGTAAATGGTTGCGGTTTTCAATTCCCAACTGACAGTAAACAGACCTTTCCATCGATGTACACCACTTTACAAAATTCGAGAAAAAAATTTTTAGTGAAAAATTGAAAAAAATTATGATGCCGGCATCATTTAAAAGTTTAAAAATCAGATTTCTTTCGAAACCCGATTTCTCCGCAACCAAGGCTCATAAATGGTTGCGGTTTTCAATTCCTAACTGACAGTAAACAGACCTTTCCATCGATGTACACCACTTTACAAAATTCGAGAAAAAAATTTTTAGTGAAAAATTGAAAAAAATTATGATGCCGGCATCATTTAAAAGTTTAAAAATCAGATTTCTTTCGAAACCCGATTTCTCCGCAACCAAGGCTCGTAAATGGTTGCGGTTTTCAATTCCCAACTGACAGTAAACAGACCTTTCCATCGATGTACACCACTTTACAAAATTCGAGAAAAAAATTTTTAGTGAAAAATTGAAAAAAATTATGATGCCGGCATCATTTAAAAGTTTAAAAATCAGATTTCTTTCGAAACCCGATTTCTCCGCAACCAAGGCTCGTAAATGGTTGCGGTTTTCAATTCCTAACTGACAGTAAACAGACCTTTCCATCGATGTACACCACTTTACAAAATTCGAGAAAAAAATTTTTAGTGAAAAATTGAAAAAAATTATGATGCTGGCATCATTTAAAAGTTTAAAAATCAGATTTCTTTCGAAACCCGATTTCTCCGCAACCAAGGCTCGTAAATGGTTGCGGTTTTCAATTCCTAACTGACAGTAAACAGACCTTTCCATCGATGTACACCACTTTACAAAATTCGAGAAAAAAATTTTTAGCGAAAATTGAAAAAAATTATGATGCCGGCATCATTTAAAAGTTTAAAAATCAGATTTCTTTCGAAACCCGATTTCTCCGCAACCAAGGCTCGTAAATGGTTGCGGTTTTCAATTCCTAACTGACAGTAAACAGACCTTTCCATCGATGTACACCACTTTACAAAATTCGAGAAAAAAATTTTTAGTGAAAAATTGAAAAAAATTATGATGCCGGCATCATTTAAAAGTTTAAAAATCAGATTTCTTTCGAAACCCGATTTCTCTGCAACCAAGGCTCGTAAATGGTTGCGGTTTTCAATTCCTAACTGACAGTAAACAGACCTTTCCATCGATGTACACCACTTTACAAAATTCGAGAAAAAAATGTTTAGTGAAAAATTGAAAAAAATTATGATGCCGGCATCATTTAAAAGTTTAAAAATCAGATTTCTTTCGAAACCCGATTTCTCCGCAACCAAGGCTCGTAAATGGTTGCGGTTTTCAATTCCCAACTGACAGTAAACAGACCTTTCCATCGATGTACACCACTTTACAAAATTCGAGAAAAAAATTTTTAGTGAAAAATTTAAAAAAATTATGATGCCGGCATCATTTAAAAGTTTAAAAATCAGATTTCTTTCGAAACCCGATTTCTCCGCAACCAAGGCTCGTAAATGGTTGCGGTTTTCAATTCCTAACTGACAGTAAACAGACCTTTCCATCGATGTACACCACTTTACAAAATTCGAGAAAAAAATTTTTAGTGAAAAATTGAAAAAAATTATGATGCCGGCATCATTTAAAAGTTTAAAAATCAGATTTCTTTCGAAACCCGATTTCTCCGCAACCAAGGCTCGTAAATGGTTGCGGTTTTCAATTCCCAACTGGCAGTAAACAGACCTTTCCATCGATGTACACCACTTTACAAAATTCGAGAAAAAAATTTTTAGTGAAAAATTGAAAAAAATTATGATGCCGGCATCTTTTAAAAGTTTAAAAATCAGATTTCTTTCGAAACCCGATTTCTCCGCAACCAAGCCTCGTAAATGGTTGCGGTTTTCAATTCCCAACTGACAGTAAACAGACCTTTCCATCGATGTACATAACTTTACAAAATTCGAGAAAAAAAATTTTTAGTGAAAAATTGAAAAAAATTATGATGCCGGCATCATTAATAAGTTTAAAAATCAGATTTCTTTCGAAACCCGATTTCTCCGCAACCAAGCCTCGTAAATGGTTGCGGTTTTCAATTCCCAACTGACAGTAAACAGACCTTTCCATCGATGTACATCACTTTACAAAATTCGAGAAGAAAATTTTTAGTGAAAAATTGAAAAAAATTATGATGCCGGCATCATTTAAAAGTTTAAAAATCAGATTTCTTTCGAAACCCGATTTCTCCGCAACCAAGCCTCGTAAATGGTTGCGGTTTTCAATTCCCAACTGACAGTAAACAGACCTTTCCATCGATGTACACCACTTTACAAAATTCTAGAAAAAAATTTTTAGTGAAAAATTGAAAAAAATTATGATGCCGGCATCATTTAAAAGTTTAAAAATCAGATTTCTTTCGAAACCCGATTTCTCCGCAACCAAGCCTCGTAAATGGTTGCGGTTTTCAATTCCCAACTGACAGTAAACAGACCTTTCCATCGATGTACACCA
The DNA here is from genome assembly GCA_929447395.1 of Epistrophe grossulariae. NCBI lineage: Eukaryota > Metazoa > Arthropoda > Insecta > Diptera > Syrphidae > Epistrophe > Epistrophe grossulariae. Next base: position 44,806,076 of record OV839568.1, read on the forward strand.
CTTTACAAAATTCTAGAAAAAAATTTTTAGTGAAAAATTGAAAAAAATTATGATGCCGGCATCATTTAAAAGTTTAAAAATCAGATTTCTTTCGAAACCCGATTTCTCCGCAACCAAGGCTCGTAAATGGTTGCGGTTTTCAATTCCTAACTGACAGTAAACAGACCTTTCCATCGATGTACACCACTTTACAAAATTCGAGAAAAAAATTTTTAGTGAAAAATTGAAAAAAATTATGATGCCGGCATCATTTAAAAGTTTAAAAATCAGATTTCTTTCGAAACCCGATTTCTCCGCAACCAAGGCTCGTAAATGGTTGCGGTTTTCAATTCCCAACTGACAGTAAACAGACCTTTCCATCGATGTACACCACTTTACAAAATTCGAGAAAAAAATTTTTAGTGAAAAATTGAAAAAAATTATGATGCGGCATCATTTAAAAGTTTAAAAATCAGATTTCTTTCGAAACCCGATTTCTCCGCAACCAAGGCTCGTAAATGGTTGCGGTTTTCAATTCCTAACTGACAGTAAACAGACCTTTCCATCGATGTATACCACTTTACAAAATTCGAGAAAAAAATTTTTTGTGAAAAATTGAAAAAAATTATGATGCCGGCATCATTTAAAAGTTTAAAAATCAGATTTCTTTCGAAACCCGATTTCTCCGCAACCAAGGCTCGTAAATGGTTGCGGTTTTCAATTCCTAACTGACAGTAAACAGACCTTTCCATCGATGTACACCACTTTACAAAATTCGAGAAAAAAATTTTTAGTGAAAAATTGAAAAAAATTATGATGCCGGCATCATTTAAAAGTTTAAAAATCAGATTTCTTTCGAAACCCGATTTCTCCGCAACCAAGGCTCGTAAATGGTTGCGGTTTTCAATTCCCAACTGACAGTAAACAGACCTTTCCATCGATGTACACCACTTTACAAAATTCGAGAAAAAAATTTTTAGTGAAAAATTGAAAAAAAATATGATGCCGGCATCATTTAAAAGTTTAAAAATCAGATTTCTTTCGAAACCCGATTTCTCCGCAACCAAGGCTCGTAAATGGTTGCGGTTTTCAATTCCTAACTGACAGTAAACAGACCTTTCCATCGATGTACACCACTTTACAAAATTCGAGAAAAAAATTTTTAGTGAAAAATTGAAAAAAATTATGATGCCGGCATCATTTAAAAGTTTAAAAATCAGATTTCTTTCGAAACCCGATTTCTCCGCAACCAAGGCTCGTAAATGGTTGCGGTTTTCAATTCCTAACTGACAGTAAACAGACCTTTCCATCTATGTACACCACTTTACGAAATTCGAGAAAAAAATTTTTAGTGAAAAATTGAAAAAAATTATGATGCCGGCATCATTTAAAAGTTTAAAAATCAGATTTCTTTCGAAACCCGATTTCTCCGCAACCAAGGCTCGTAAATGGTTGCGGTTTTCAATTCCTAACTGACAGTAAACAGACCTTTCCATCGATGTACACCACTTTACAAAATTCGAGAAAAAAATTTTTAGTGAAAAATTGAAAAAAATTATGATGCCGGCATCATTTAAAAGTTTAAAAATCAGATTTCTTTCGAAACCCGATTTCTCCGCAACCAAGGCTCGTAAATGGTTGCGGTTTTCAATTCCTAACTGACAGTAAACAGACCTTTCCATCTATGTACACCACTTTACGAAATTCGAGAAAAAAATTTTTAGTGAAAAATTGAAAAAAATTATGATGCCGGCATCATTTAAAAGTTTAAAAATCAGATTTCTTTCGAAACCCGATTTCTCCGCAACCAAGTCTCGTAAATGGTTGCGGTTTTCAATTCCCAAACCTCGTAAATGGTTGCGGTTTTCAATTCCTAACTGACAGTAAACAGACCTTTCCATCGATGTACACCACTTTACAAAATTCGAGAAAAAAATTTTTAGTGAAAAATTGAAAAAAATTATGATGCCGGCATCATTTAAAAGTTTAAACCCGATTTCTCCGCAACCAAGGCTCGTAAATGGTTGCGGTTTTCAATTCCTAACTGACAGTAAACAGACCTTTCCATCGATGTACACCACTTTACAAAATTCGAGAAAAAAATTTTTAGTGAAAAATTGAAAAAAATTATGATGTCGGCATCATTTAAAAGTTTAAAAATCAGATTTCTTTCGAAACCCGATTTCTCCGCAACCAAGGCTCGTAAATGGTTGCGGTTTTCAATTCCTAACTGACAGTAAACAGACCTTTCCATCTATGTACACCACTTTACGAAATTCGAGAAAAAAATTTTTAGTGAAAAATTGAAAAAAATTATGATGCCGGCATCATTTAAAAGTTTAAAAATCAGATTTCTTTCGAAACCCGATTTCTCCGCAACCAAGGCTCGTAAATGGTTGCGGTTTTCAATTCCTAACTGACAGTAAACAGACCTTTCCATCGATGTACACCACTTTACAAAATTCGAGAAAAAAATTTTTAGTGAAAAATTGAAAAAAATTATGATGTCGGCATCATTTAAAAGTTTAAAAATCAGATTTCTTTCGAAACCCGATTTCTCCGCAACCAAGGCTCGTAAATGGTTGCGGTTTTCAATTCCCAACTGACAGTAAACAGACCTTTCCATCGATGTACACCACTTTACAAAATTCGAAAAAAAATTTTTAGTGAAAAATTGAAAAAAATTATGATGCCGGCATCATTTAAAAGTTTAAAAATCAGATTTCTTTCGAAACCCGATTTCTCCGCAACCAAGGCTCGTAAATGGTTGCGGTTTTCAATTCCTAACTGACAGTAAACAGACCTTTCCATCGATGTACACCACTTTACAAAATTCGAGAAAAAAATTTTTAGTGAAAAATTGAAAAAAATTATGATACCGGCATCATTTAAAAGTTTAAAAATCAGATTTCTTTCGAAACCCGATTTCTCCGCAACCAAGGCTCGTAAATGGTTGCGGTTTTCAATTCCTAACTGACAGTAAACAGACCTTTCCATCTATGTACACCACTTTACGAAATTCGAGAAAAAAATTTTTAGTGAAAAATTGAAAAAAATTATGATGCCGGCATCATTTAAAAGTTTAAAAATCAGATTTCTTTCGAAACCCGATTTCTCCGCAACCAAGTCTCGTAAATGGTTGCGGTTTTCAATTCCCAAACCTCGTAAATGGTTGCGGTTTTCAATTCCTAACTGACAGTAAACAGACCTTTCCATCGATGTACACCACTTTACAAAATTCGAGAAAAAAATTTTTAGTGAAAAATTGAAAAAAATTATGATGCCGGCATCATTTAAAAGTTTAAACCCGATTTCTCCGCAACCAAGGCTCGTAAATGGTTGCGGTTTTCAATTCCTAACTGACAGTAAACAGACCTTTCCATCGATGTACACCACTTTACAAAATTCGAGAAAAAAAATTTTTAGTGAAAAATTGAAAAAAATTATGATGCCGGCATCATTTAAAAGTTTAAAAATCAGATTTCTTTCGAAACCCGATTTCTCCGCAACCAAGGCTCGTAAATGGTTGCGGTTTTCAATTCCTAACTGACAGTAAACAGACCTTTCCATCGATGTACACCACTTTACAAAATTCGAGAAAAAAATTTTTAGTGAAAAATTGAAAAAAATTATGATGTCGGCATCATTTAAAAGTTTAAAAATCAGATTTCTTTCGAAACCCGATTTCTCCGCAACCAAGGCTCGTAAATGGTTGCGGTTTTCAATTCCCAACTGACAGTAAACAGACCTTTCCATCGATGTACACCACTTTACAAAATTCGAAAAAAAATTTTTAGTGAAAAATTGAAAAAAATTATGATGCCGGCATCATTTAAAAGTTTAAAAATCAGATTTCTTTCGAAACCCGATTTCTCCGCAACCAAGGCTCGTAAATGGTTGCGGTTTTCAATTCCTAACTGACAGTAAACAGACCTTTCCATCGATGTACACCACTTTACAAAATTCGAAAAAAAATTTTTAGTGAAAAATTGAAAAAAATTATGATGCCGGCATCATTTAAAAGTTTAAAAATCAGATTTCTTTCGAAACCCGATTTCTCCGCAACCAAGGCTCGTAAATGGTTGCGGTTTTCAATTCCTAACTGACAGTAAACAGACCTTTCCATCGATGTACACCACTTTACAAAATTCGAGAAAAAAATTTTTAGTGAAAAATTGAAAAAAATTATGATGCCGGCATCATTTAAAAGTTTAAAAATCAGATTTCTTTCGAAACCCGATTTCTCCGCAACCAAGGCTCGTAAATGGTTGTGGTTTTCAATTCCTAACTGACAGTAAACAGACCTTTCCATCGATGTACACCACTTTACAAAATTCGAGAAAAAAAATTTTTAGTGAAAAATTGAAAAAAATTATGATGCCGGCATCATTTAAAAGTTTAAAAATCAGATTTCTTTCGAAACCCGATTTCTCCGCAACCAAGGCTCGTAAATGGTTGCGGTTTTCAATTCCTAACTGACAGTAAACAGACCTTTCCATCGATGTACACCACTTTACAAAATTCGAGAAAAAAATTTTTAGTGAAAAATTGAAAAAAATTATGATGTCGGCATCATTTAAAAGTTTAAAAATCAGATTTCTTTCGAAACCCGATTTCTCCGCAACCAAGGCTCGTAAATGGTTGCGGTTTTCAATTCCCAACTGACAGTAAACAGACCTTTCCATCGATGTACACCACTTTACAAAATTCGAAAAAAAATTTTTAGTGAAAAATTGAAAAAAATTATGATGCCGGCATCATTTAAAAGTTTAAAAATCAGATTTCTTTCGAAACCCGATTTCTCCGCAACCAAGTCTCGTAAATGGTTGCGGTTTTCAATTCCTAACTGACAGTAAACAGACCTTTCCATCGATGTACACCACTTTACAAAATTCGAGAAAAAAATTTTTAGTGAAAAATTGAAAAAAATTATGATGCCGGCATCATTTAAAAGTTTAAACCCGATTTCTCCGCAACCAAGGCTCGTAAATGGTTGCGGTTTTCAATTCCTAACTGACAGTAAACAGACCTTTCCATCGATGTACACCACTTTACAAAATTCGAGAAAAAAAATTTTTAGTGAAAAATTGAAAAAAATTATGATGCCGGCATCATTTAAAAGTTTAAAAATCAGATTTCTTTCGAAACCCGATTTCTCCGCAACCAAGGCTCGTAAATGGTTGCGGTTTTCAATTCCTAACTGACAGTAAACAGACCTTTCCATCGATGTACACCACTTTACAAAATTCGAGAAAAAAATTTTTAGTGAAAAATTGAAAAAAATTATGATGTCGGCATCATTTAAAAGTTTAAAAATCAGATTTCTTTCGAAACCCGATTTCTCCGCAACCAAGGCTCGTAAATGGTTGCGGTTTTCAATTCCCAACTGACAGTAAACAGACCTTTCCATCGATGTACACCACTTTACAAAATTCGAAAAAAAATTTTTAGTGAAAAATTGAAAAAAAATATGATGCCGGCAACATTTAAAAGTTTAAAAATCAGATTTCTTTCGAAACCCGATTTCTCCGCAACCAAGGCTCGTAAATGGTTGCGGTTTTCAATTCCTAACTGACAGTAAACAGACCTTTCCATCGATGTACACCACTTTACAAAATTCGAAAAAAAATTTTTAGTGAAAAATTGAAAAAAATTATGATGCCGGCATCATTTAAAAGTTTAAAAATCAGATTTCTTTCGAAACCCGATTTCTCCGCAACCAAGGCTCGTAAATGGTTGCGGTTTTCAATTCCTAACTGACAGTAAACAGACCTTTCCATCGATGTACACCACTTTACAAAATTCGAGAAAAAAATTTTTAGTGAAAAATTGAAAAAAATTATGATGCCGGCATCATTTAAAAGTTTAAAAATCAGATTTCTTTCGAAACCCGATTTCTCCGCAACCAAGGCTCGTAAATGGTTGTGGTTTTCAATTCCTAACTGACAGTAAACAGACCTTTCCATCGATGTACACCACTTTACAAAATTCGAGAAAAAAAATTTTTAGTGAAAAATTGAAAAAAATTATGATGCCGGCATCATTTAAAAGTTAAAAAATCAGATTTCTTTCGAAACCCGATTTCTCCGCAACCAAGGCTCGTAAATGGTTGCGGTTTTCAATTCCTAACTGACAGTAAACAGACCTTTCCATCGATGTACACCACTTTACAAAATTCGAGAAAAAAATTTTTAGTGAAAAATTGAAAAAAATTATGATGTCGGCATCATTTAAAAGTTTAAAAATCAGATTTCTTTCGAAACCCGATTTCTCCGCAACCAAGGCTCGTAAATGGTTGCGGTTTTCAATTCCCAACTGACAGTAAACAGACCTTTCCATCGATGTACACCACTTTACAAAATTCGAAAAAAAATTTTTAGTGAAAAATTGAAAAAAATTATGATGCCGGCATCATTTAAAAGTTTAAAAATCAGATTTCTTTCGAAACCCGATTTCTCCGCAACCAAGGCTCGTAAATGGTTGCGGTTTTCAATTCCTAACTGACAGTAAACAGACCTTTCCATCGATGTACACCACTTTACAAAATTCGAAAAAAAATTTTTAGTGAAAAATTGAAAAAAATTATGATGCCGGCATCATTTAAAAGTTTAAAAATCAGATTTCTTTCGAAACCCGATTTCTCCGCAACCAAGGCTCGTAAATGGTTGCGGTTTTCAATTCCTAACTGACAGTAAACAGACCTTTCCATCGATGTACACCACTTTACAAAATTCGAGAAAAAAAATTTTTAGTGAAAAATTGAAAAAAATTATGATGCCGGCATCATTTAAAAGTTTAAAAATCAGATTTCTTTCGAAACCCGATTTCTCCGCAACCAAGGCTCGTAAATGGTTGCGGTTTTCAATTCCCAACTGACAGTAAACAGACCTTTCCATCGATGTACACCACTTTACAAAATTCGAGAAAAAAAATTTAAGTGAAAAATTGAAAAAAATTATGATGCCGGCATCATTTAAAAGTTTAAAAATCAGATTTCTTTCGAAACCCGATTTCTCCGCAACCAAGGCTCGTAAATGGTTGCGGTTTTCAATTCCCAACTGACAGTAAACAGACCTTTCCATCGATGTACACCACTTTACAAAATTCTAGAAAAAAATTTTAAGTGAAAAATTGAAAAAAATTATGATGCCGGCATCATTTAAAAGTTTAAAAATCAGATTTCTTTCGAAACCCGATTTCTCCGCAACCAAGGCTCGTAAATGGTTGCGGTTTTCAATTGCCAACTGACAGTAAACAGACCTTTCCATCGATGTACACCACTTTACAAAATTCGAAAAAAAATTTTTAGTGAAAAATTGAAAAAAATTATGATGCCGGCATCATTTAAAAGTTTAAAAATCAGATTTCTTTCGAAACCCGATTTCTCCGCAACCAAGGCTCGTAAATGGTTGCGGTTTTCAATTCCTAACTGACAGTAAACAGACCTTTCCATCGATGTACACCACTTTACAAAATTCGAAAAAAAATTTTTAGTGAAAAATTGAAAAAAATTATGATGCCGGCATCATTTAAAAGTTTAAAAATCAGATTTCTTTCGAAACCCGATTTCTCCGCAACCAAGGGTCGTAAATGGTTGCGGTTTTCAATTCCTAACTGACAGTAAACAGACCTTTCCATCGATGTACACCACTTTACAAAATTCGAGAAAAAAATTTTTAGTGAAAAATTGAAAAAAATTATGATGCCGGCATCATTTAAAAGTTTAAAAATCAGATTTCTTTCGAAACCCGATTTCTCCGCAACCAAGGCTCGTAAATGGTTGCGGTTTTCAATTCCCAACTGACAGTAAACAGACCTTTCCATCGATGTACACCACTTTACAAAATTCGAGAAAAAAAATTTTTAGTAAAAAATTGAAAAAAATTATGATGCCGGCATCATTTAAAAGTTTAAAAATCAGATTTCTTTCGAAACCCGATTTCTCCGCAACCAAGGCTCGTAAATGGTTGCGGTTTTCAATTCCCAACTGACAGTAAACAGACCTTTCCATCGATGTACACCACTTTACAAAATTCGAGAAAAAAATTTTTAGTGAAAAATTGAAAAAAAATATGATGCCGGCATCATTTAAAAGTTTAAAAATCAGATTTCTTTCGAAACCCGATTTCTCCGCAACCAAGGCTCGTAAATGGTTGCGGTTTTCAATTCCTAACTGACAGTTAACAGACCTTTCCATCGATGTACACCACTTTACAAAATTCGAGAAAAAAATTTTTAGTGAAAAATTGAAAAAAATTATGATGCAGGCATCATTTAAACGTTTAAAAATCAGATTTCTTTCGAAACCCGATTTATCCGCAACCAAGGCTCGTAAATGGTTGCGGTTTTCAATTCCCAACTGACAGTAAACAGACCTTTCCATCGATGTACACCACTTTACAAAATTCGAGAAAAAAATTTTTAGTGAAAAATTGAAAAAAATTATGATGCCGGCATCATTTAAAAGTTTAAAAATCAGATTTCTTTCGAAACCCGATTTCTCCGCAACCAAGGCTCGTAAATGGTTGCGGTTTTCAATTCCTAACTGACAGTAAACAGACCTTTCCATCGATGTACACCACTTTACAAAATTCGAGAAAAAATTTTTTAGTGAAAAATTGAAAAAAATTATGATGCAGGCATCATTTAAACGTTTAAAAATCAGATTTCTTTCGAAACCCGATTTCTCCGCAACCAAGGCTCGTAAATGGTTGCGGTTTTCAATTCCCAACTGACAGTAAACAGACCTTTCCATCGATGTACACCACTTTACAAAATTCGAGAAAAAAATTTTTAGTGAAAAATTGAAAAAAATTATGATGCCGGCATCATTTAAAAGTTTAAAAATCAGATTTCTTTCGAAACCCGATTTCTCCGTAACCAAGGCTCGTAAATGGTTGCGGTTTTCAATTCCTAACTGACAGTAAACAGACCTTTCCATCGATGTACACCACTTTACAAAATTCGAGAAAAAAATTTTTAGTGAAAAATTGAAAAAAATTATGATGCCAGCATCATTTAAAAGTTTAAAAATCAGATTTCTTTCGAAACCCGATTTCTCCGCAACCAAGGCTCGTAAATGGTTGCGGTTTTCAATTCCTAACTGACAGTAAACAGACCTTTCCATCGATGTACACCACTTTACAAAATTCGAGAAAAAAATTTTTAGTGAAAAATTGAAAAAAATTATGATGCCGGCATCATTTAAAAGTTTAAAAATCAGATTTCTTTCGAAACCCGATTTCTCCGCAACCAAGGCTCGTAAATGGTTGCGGTTTTCAATTCCTAACTGACAGTAAACAGACCTTTCCATCGATGTACACCACTTTACAAAATTCGAGAAAAAAAATTTTAGTGAAAAATTGAAAAAAATTATGATGCCGGCATCATTTAAAAGTTTAAAAATCAGATTTCTTTTGAAACCCGATTTCTCCGCAACCAAGGCTCGTAAATGGTTGCGGTTTTCAATTCCTAACTGACAGTAAACAGACCTTTCCATCGATGTACACCACTTTACAAAATTCGAGAAAAAAATTTTTAGTGAAAAATTGAAAAAAATTATGATGCCGGCATCATTTAAAAGTTTAAAAATCAGATTTCTTTCGAAACCCGATTTCTCCGCAACCAAGTCTCGTAAATGGTTGCGGTTTTCAATTCCCAAACCTCGTAAATGGTTGCGGTTTTCAATTCCTAACTGACAGTAAACAGACCTTTCCATCGATGTACACCACTTTACAAAATTCGAGAAAAAAAATTTTTAGTGAAAAATTGAAAAAAATTATGATGCCGGCATCATTTAAAAGTTTAAAAATCAGATTTCTTTCGAAACCCGATTTCTCCGCAACCAAGTCTCGTAAATGGTTGCGGTTTTCAATTCCCAAACCTCGTAAATGGTTGCGGTTTTCAATTCCTAACTGACAGTAAACAGACCTTTCCATCGATGTACACCACTTTACAAAATTCGAGAAAAAAATTTTTAGTGAAAAATTGAAAAAAATTATGATGCCGGCATCATTTAAAAGTTTAAACCTGATTTCTCCGCAACCAAGGCTCGTAAATGGTTGCGGTTTTCAATTCCTAACTGACAGTAAACAGACCTTTCCATCGATGTACACCACTTTACAAAATTCGAGAAAAAAATTTTTAGTGAAAAATTGAAAAAAATTATGATGCCGGCATCATTTAAAAGTTTAAACCTGATTTCTCCGCAACCAAGGCTCGTAAATGGTTGCGGTTTTCAATTCCCAACTGACAGTAAACAGACCTTTCCATCGATGTACACCACTTTACAAAATTCGAGAAAAAAATTTTTAGTGAAAAATTGAAAAAAATTATGATGCCGGCATCATTTAAAAGTTTAAAAATCAGATTTCTTTCGAAACCCGATTTCTCCGTAACCAAGGCTCGTAAATGGTTGCGGTTTTCAATTCCTAACTGACAGTAAACAGACCTTTCCATCGATGTACACCACTTTACAAAATTCGAGAAAAAAATTTTTAGTGAAAAATTGAAAAAAATTATGATGCCAGCATCATTTAAAAGTTTAAAAATCAGATTTCTTTCGAAACCCGATTTCTCCGCAACCAAGGCTCGTAAATGGTTGCGGTTTTCAATTCCTAACTGACAGTAAACAGACCTTTCCATCGATGTACACCACTTTACAAAATTCGAAAAAAAATTTTTAGTGAAAAATTGAAAAAAATTATGATGCCGGCATCATTTAAAAGTTTAAAAATCAGATTTCTTTCGAAACCCGATTTCTCCGCAACCAAGGCTCGTAAATGGTTGCGGTTTTCAATTCCCAACTGACAGTAAACAGACCTTTCCATCGATGTACACCACTTTACAAAATTCGAGAAAAAAATTTTTAGTGAAAAATTGAAAAAAAATATGATGCCGGCATCATTTAAAAGTTTAAAAATCAGATTTCTTTCGAAACCCGATTTCTCCGCAACCAAGGCTCGTAAATGGTTGCGGTTTTCAATTCCTAACTGACAGTAAACAGACCTTTCCATCGATGTACACCACTTTACAAAATTCGAGAAAAAATTTTTTAGTGAAAAATTGAAAAAAATTATGATGCAGGCATCATTTAAACGTTTAAAAATCAGATTTCTTTCGAAACCCGATTTCTCCGCAACCAAGGCTCGTAAATGGTTGCGGTTTTCAATTCCTAACTGACAGTAAACAGACCTTTCCATCGATGTACACCACTTTACAAAATTCGAGAAAAAAATTTTTAGTGAAAAATTGAAAAAAATTATGATGCCGGCATCATTTAAAAGTTTAAAAATCAGATTTCTTTCGAAACCCGATTTCTCCGTAACCAAGGCTCGTAAATGGTTGCGGTTTTCAATTCCTAACTGACAGTAAACAGACCTTTCCATCGATGTACACCACTTTACAAAATTCGAGAAAAAAATTTTTAGTGAAAAATTGAAAAAAATTATGATGCCAGCATCATTTAAAAGTTTAAAAATCAGATTTCTTTCGAAACCCGATTTCTCCGCAACCAAGGCTCGTAAATGGTTGCGGTTTTCAATTCCTAACTGACAGTAAACAGACCTTTCCATCGATGTACACCACTTTACAAAATTCGAGAAAAAAATTTTTAGTGAAAAATTGAAAAAAATTATGATGCCGGCATCATTTAAAAGTTTAAAAATCAGATTTCTTTCGAAACCCGATTTCTCCGCAACCAAGGCTCGTAAATGGTTGCGGTTTTCAATTCCTAACTGACAGTAAACAGACCTTTCCATCGATGTACACCACTTTACAAAATTCGAGAAAAAAATTTTTAGTGAAAAATTGAAAAAAATTATGATGCCGGCATCATTTAAAAGTTTAGAAATCAGATTTCTTTCGAAACCCGATTTCTCCGCAACCAAGGCTCGTAAATGGTTGCGGTTTTCAATTCCCAACTGACAGTAAACAGACCTTTCCATCGATGTACATCACTTTACAAAATTCGAGAAAAAAATTTTTAGTGAAAAATTGAAAAAAATTATGATGCCGGCATCATTTAAAAGTTTAAAAATCAGATTTCTTTCGAAACCCGATTTCTCCGCAACCAAGTCTCGTAAATGGTTGCGGTTTTCAATTCCCAAACCTCGTAAATGGTTGCGGTTTTCAATTCCTAACTGACAGTAAACAGACCTTTCCATCGATGTACACCACTTTACAAAATTCGAGAAAAAAATTTTTAGTGAAAAATTGAAAAAAATTATGATGCCGGCATCATTTAAAAGTTTAAACCTGATTTCTCCGCAACCAAGGCTCGTAAATGGTTGCGGTTTTCAATTCCTAACTGACAGTAAACAGACCTTTCCATCGATGTACACCACTTTACAAAATTCGAGAAAAAAATTTTTAGTGAAAAATTGAAAAAAATTATGATGCCGGCATAATTTAAAAGTTTAAAAATCAGATTTCTTTCGAAACCCGATTTCTCCGCAACCAAGGCTCGTAAATGGTTGCGGTTTTCAATTCCCAACTGACAGTAAACAGACCTTTCCATCGATGTACACCACTTTACAAAATTCGAAAAAAAATTTTTAGTGAAAAATTGAAAAAAATTATGATGCCGGCATCATTTAAAAGTTTAAAAATCAGATTTCTTTCGAAACCCGATTTCTCCGCAACCAAGGCTCGTAAATGGTTGCGGTTTTCAATTCCTAACTGACAGTAAACAGACCTTTCCATCGATGTACACCACTTTACAAAATTCGAGAAAAAAATTTTTAGTGAAAAATTGAAAAAAATTATGATGCCGGCATCATTTAAAAGTTTAAAAATCAGATTTCTTTCGAAACCCGATTTCTCCGCAACCAAGGCTCGTAAATGGTTGTGGTTTTCAATTCCTAACTGACAGTAAACAGACCTTTCCATCGATGTACACCACTTTACAAAATTCGAGAAAAAAAAATTTTTAGTGAAAAATTGAAAAAAATTATGATGCCGGCATCATTTAAAAGTTTAAAAATCAGATTTCTTTCGAAACCCGATTTCTCCGCAACCAAGGCTCGTAAATGGTTGCGGTTTTCAATTCCTAACTGACAGTAAACAGACCTTTCCATCGATGCACACCACTTTACAAAATTCGAAAAAAAATTTTTAGTGAAAAATTGAAAAAAATTATGATGCCGGCATCATTTAAAAGTTTAAAAATCAGATTTCTTTCGAAACCCGATTTCTCCGCAACCAAGGCTCGTAAATGGTTGCGGTTTTCAATTCCTAACTGACAGTAAACAGACCTTTCCATCGATGTACACCACTTTACAAAATTCGAGAAAAAAATTTTTAGTGAAAAATTGAAAAAAATTATGATGCCGGCATCATTTAAAAGTTTAAAAATCAGATTTCTTTCGAAACCCGATTTCTCCGCAACCAAGGCTCGTAAATGGTTGTGGTTTTCAATTCCTAACTGACAGTAAACAGACCTTTCCATCGATGTACACCACTTTACAAAATTCGAGAAAAAAAATTTTTAGTGAAAAATTGAAAAAAATTATGATGCCGGCATCATTTAAAAGTTTAAAAATCAGATTTCTTTCGAAACCCGATTTCTCCGCAACCAAGGCTCGTAAATGGTTGCGGTTTTCAATTCCCAACTGACAGTAAACAGACCTTTCCATCGATGTACACCACTTTACAAAATTCGAGAAAAAAAATTTAAGTGAAAAATTGAAAAAAATTATGATGCCGGCATCATTTAAAAGTTTAAAAATCAGATTTCTTTCGAAACCCGATTTCTCCGCAACCAAGGCTCGTAAATGGTTGCGGTTTTCAATTCCCAACTGACAGTAAACAGACCTTTCCATCGATGTACACCACTTTACAAAATTCTAGAAAAAAATTTTAAGTGAAAAATTGAAAAAAATTATGATGCCGGCATCATTTAAAAGTTTAAAAATCAGATTTCTTTCGAAACCCGATTTCTCCGCAACCAAGGCTCGTAAATGGTTGCGGTTTTCAATTCCCAACTGACAGTAAACAGACCTTTCCATCGATGTACACCACTTTACAAAATTGGAGAAAAAAATTTTTAGTGAAAAATTGAAAAAAATTATGATGCCGGCATCATTTAAAAGTTTAAAAATCAGATTTCTTTCGAAACCCGATTTCTCCGCAACCAAGGCTCGTAAATGGTTGCGGTTTTCAATTCCCAACTGACAGTAAACAGACCTTTCCATCGATGTACACCACTTTACAAAATTCGAAAAAAAATTTTTAGTGAAAAATTGAAAAAAATTATGATGCCGGCATCATTTAAAAGTTTAAAAATCAGATTTCTTTCGAAACCCGATTTCTCCGCAACCAAGGCTCGTAAATGGTTGCGGTTTTCAATTCCCAACTGACAGTAAACAGACCTTTCCATCGATGTACACCACTTTACAAAATTCGAAAAAAAATTTTTAGTGAAAAATTGAAAAAAATTATGATGCCGGCATCATTTAAAAGTTTAAAAATCAGATTTCTTTCGAAACCCGATTTCTCCGCAACCAAGGCTCGTAAATGGTTGCGGTTTTCAATTCCTAACTGACAGTAAACAGACCTTTCCATCGATGTACACCACTTTACAAAATTCGAGAAAAAAATTTTTAGTGAAAAATTGAAAAAAATTATGATGCCGGCATCATTTAAAAGTTTAAAAATCAGATTTCTTTCGAAACCCGATTTCTCCGCAACCAAGGCTCGTAAATGGTTGCGGTTTTCAATTCCCAACTGACAGTAAACAGACCTTTCCATCGATGTACACCACTTTACAAAATTCGAGAAAAAAAATTTTTAGTGAAAAATTGAAAAAAATTATGATGCCGGCATCATTTAAAAGTTTAAAAATCAGATTTCTTTCGAAACCCGATTTCTCCGCAACCAAGGCTCGTAAATGGTTGCGGTTTTCAATTCCCAACTGACAGTAAACAGACCTTTCCATCGATGTACACCACTTTACAAAATTCGAGAAAAAAATTTTTAGTGAAAAATTGAAAAAAAATATGATGCCGGCATCATTTAAAAGTTTAAAAATCAGATTTCTTTCGAAACCCGATTTCTCCGCAACCAAGGCTCGTAAATGGTTGCGGTTTTCAATTCCTAACTGACAGTAAACAGACCTTTCCATCGATGTACACCACTTTACAAAATTCGAGAAAAAATTTTTTAGTGAAAAATTGAAAAAAATTATGATGCAGGCATCATTTAAACGTTTAAAAATCAGATTTCTTTCGAAACCCGATTTCTCCGCAACCAAGGCTCGTAAATGGTTGCGGTTTTCAATTCCCAACTGACAGTAAACAGACCTTTCCATCGATGTACACCACTTTACAAAATTCGAGAAAAAAATTTTTAGTGAAAAATTGAAAAAAATTATGATGCCGGCATCATTTAAAAGTTTAAAAATCAGATTTCTTTCGAAACCCGATTTCTCCGCAACCAAGGCTCGTAAATGGTTGCGGTTTTCAATTCCTAACTGACAGTAAACAGACCTTTCCATCGATGTACACCACTTTACAAAATTCGAGAAAAAAATTTTTAGTGAAAAATTGAAAAAAATTATGATGCCGGCATCATTTAAAAGTTTAAAAATCAGATTTCTTTCGAAACCCGATTTCTCCGCAACCAAGTCTCGTAAATGGTTGCGGTTTTCAATTCCCAAACCTCGTAAATGGTTGCGGTTTTCAATTCCTAACTGACAGTAAACAGACCTTTCCATCGATGTACACCACTTTACAAAATTCGAGAAAAAAAATTTTTAGTGAAAAATTGAAAAAAATTATGATGCCGGCATCATTTAAAAGTTTAAAAATCAGATTTCTTTCGAAACCCGATTTCTCCGCAACCAAGTCTCGTAAATGGTTGCGGTTTTCAATTCCCAAACCTCGTAAATGGTTGCGGTTTTCAATTCCTAACTGACAGTAAACAGACCTTTCCATCGATGTACACCACTTTACAAAATTCGAGAAAAAAATTTTTAGTGAAAAATTGAAAAAAATTATGATGCCGGCATCATTTAAAAGTTTAAACCTGATTTCTCCGCAACCAAGGCTCGTAAATGGTTGCGGTTTTCAATTCCCAACTGACAGTAAACAGACCTTTCCATCGATGTACACCACTTTACAAAATTCGAGAAAAAAATTTTTAGTGAAAAATTGAAAAAAATTATGATGCCGGCATCATTTAAAAGTTTAAAAATCAGATTTCTTTCGAAACCCGATTTCTCCGTAACCAAGGCTCGTAAATGGTTGCGGTTTTCAATTCCTAACTGACAGTAAACAGACCTTTCCATCGATGTACACCACTTTACAAAATTCGAGAAAAAAATTTTTAGTGAAAAATTGAAAAAAATTATGATGCCAGCATCATTTAAAAGTTTAAAAATCAGATTTCTTTCGAAACCCGATTTCTCCGCAACCAAGGCTCGTAAATGGTTGCGGTTTTCAATTCCCAACTGACAGTAAACAGACCTTTCCATCGATGTACACCACTTTACAAAATTCGAGAAAAAAATTTTTAGTGAAAAATTGAAAAAAAATATGATGCCGGCATCATTTAAAAGTTTAAAAATCAGATTTCTTTCGAAACCCGATTTCTCCGCAACCAAGGCTCGTAAATGGTTGCGGTTTTCAATTCCTAACTGACAGTAAACAGACCTTTCCATCGATGTACACCACTTTACAAAATTCGAGAAAAAAATTTTTAGTGAAAAATTGAAAAAAATTATGATGCCGGCATCATTTAAAAGTTTAAAAATCAGATTTCTTTCGAAACCCGATTTCTCCGTAACCAAGGCTCGTAAATGGTTGCGGTTTTCAATTCCTAACTGACAGTAAACAGACCTTTCCATCGATGTACACCACTTTACAAAATTCGAGAAAAAAATTTTTAGTGAAAAATTGAAAAAAATTATGATGCCAGCATCATTTAAAAGTTTAAAAATCAGATTTCTTTCGAAACCCGATTTCTCCGCAACCAAGGCTCGTAAATGGTTGCGGTTTTCAATTCCTAACTGACAGTAAACAGACCTTTCCATCGATGTACACCACTTTACAAAATTCGAGAAAAAAATTTTTAGTGAAAAATTGAAAAAAATTATGATGCCGGCATCATTTAAAAGTTTAAAAATCAGATTTCTTTCGAAACCCGATTTCTCCGCAACCAAGGCTCGTAAATGGTTGCGGTTTTCAATTCCTAACTGACAGTAAACAGACCTTTCCATCGATGTACACCACTTTACAAAATTCGAGAAAAAAATTTTTAGTGAAAAATTGAAAAAAATTATGATGCCGGCATCATTTAAAAGTTTAAAAATCAGATTTCTTTCGAAACCCGATTTCTCCGCAACCAAGGCTCGTAAATGGTTGCGGTTTTCAATTCCCAACTGACAGTAAACAGACCTTTCCATCGATGTACACCACTTTACAAAATTCGAGAAAAAAATTTTTAGTGAAAAATTCAAAAAAATTATGATGCCGGCTCATTTAAAAGTTTAAAAATCAGATTTCTTTCGAAACCCGATTTCTCCGCAACCAAGGCTCGTAAATGGTTGCGGTTTTCAATTCCCAACTGACAGTAAACAGACCTTTCCATCGATGTACACCACTTTACAAAATTCGAGAAAAAATTTTTAGTGAAAAATTGAAAAAAATTATGATGCCGGCATCATTTAAAAGTTTAAAAATCAGATTTCTTTCGAAACCCGATTTCTCCGCAACCAAACCTCGTAAATGGTTGCGGTTTTCAATTCCTAACTGACAGTAAACAGACCTTTCCATCGATGTACATCACTTTACAAAATTCGAGAAAAAAATTTTTAGTGAAAAATTGAAAAAAAATATGATGCCGGCATCATTTAAAAGTTTAAAAATCAGATTTCTTTCAAGACCCGATTTCTCCGCAACCAAGGCTCGTAAATGGTTGCGGTTTTCAATTCCTAACTGACAGCAAACAGACCTTTCCATCGATGTACACCACTTTACAAAATTCGAGAAAAAAATTTTTAGTGAAAAATTGAAAAAAATTATGATGCCGGCATCATTTAAAAGTTTAAAAATCAGATTTCTTTCGAAACCCGATTTCTCCGCAACCAAACCTCGTAAATGGTTGCGGTTTTCAATTCCTAACTGACAGTAAACAGACCTTTCCATCGAT
This sequence comes from Epistrophe grossulariae, assembly GCA_929447395.1. Classification (NCBI taxonomy): domain Eukaryota; kingdom Metazoa; phylum Arthropoda; class Insecta; order Diptera; family Syrphidae; genus Epistrophe; species Epistrophe grossulariae. Next base: position 44,824,202 of record OV839568.1, read on the forward strand.
GTACACCACTTTACAAAATTCGAGAAAAAATTTTTAGTGAAAAATTGAAAAAAATTATGATGCCGGCATCATTTAAAAGTTTAAAAATCAGATTTCTTTCAAGACCCGATTTCTCCGCAACAAATCTCGTAAATGGTTGCGGTTTTCAATTCCTAACTGACAGCAAACAGACCTTTCCATCGATGTACACCACTTTACAAAATTCGAGAAAAAAATTTTTAGTGAAAAATTGAAAAAAATTATGATGCCGGCATCATTTAAAAGTTTAAAAATCAGATTTCTTTCGAAACCCGATTTCTCCGCAACCAAACCTCGTAAATGGTTGCGGTTTTCAATTCCTAACTGACAGTAAACAGACCTTTCCATCGATGTACACCACTTTACAAAATTCGAGAAAAAAATTTTTAGTGAAAAATTGAAAAAAATTATGATGCCGGCATCATTTAAAAGTTTAAAAATCAGATTTCTTTCGAAACCCGATTTCTCCGCAACCAAGGCTCGTAAATGGTTGCGGTTTTCAATTCCTAACTGACAGTAAACAGACCTTTCCATCGATGTACACCACTTTACAAAATTCGAGAAAAAAATTTTTAGTGAAAAATTGAAAAAAATTATGATGCCGGCATCATTTAAAAGTTTAAAAATCAGATTTCTTTCGAAACCCGATTTCTCCGCAACCAAGGCTCGTAAATGGTTGCGGTTTTCAATTCCTAACTGCCAGTAAACAGACCTTTCCATCGATGTACACCACTTTACAAAATTCGAGAAAAAAATTTTTAGTGAAAAATTGAAAAAAATTATGATGCCGGCATCATTTAAAAGTTTAAAAATCAGATTTCTTTCGAAACCCGATTTCTCCGCAACCAAGGCTCGTAAATGGTTGCGGTTTTCAATTCCTAACTGACAGTAAACAGACCTTTCCATCGATGTACACCACTTTACAAAATTCGAGAAAAAAATTTTTAGTGAAAAATTGAAAAAAATTATGATGCCAGCATCATTTAAAAGTTTAAAAATCAGATTTCTTTCGAAACCCGATTTCTCCGCAACCAAGGCTCGTAAATGGTTGCGGTTTTCAATTCCTAACTGACAGTAAACAGACCTTTCCATCGATGTACACCACTTTACAAAATTCGAGAAAAAAATTTTTAGTGAAAAATTGAAAAAAATTATGATGCCGGCATCATTTAAAAGTTTAAAAATCAGATTTCTTTCGAAACCCGATTTCTCCGCAACCAAGGCTCGTAAATGGTTGCGGTTTTCAATTCCTAACTGACAGTAAACAGACCTTTCCATCGATGTACACCACTTTACAAAATTCGAGAAAAAAATTTTTAGTGAAAAATTGAAAAAAATTATGATGCCGGCATCATTTAAAAGTTTAAAAATCAGATTTCTTTCGAAACCCGATTTCTCCGCAACCAAGGCTCGTAAATGGTTGCGGTTTTCAATTCCCAACTGACAGTAAACAGACCTTTCCATCGATGTACACCACTTTACAAAATTCGAGAAAAAAATTTTTAGTGAAAAATTCAAAAAAATTATGATGCCGGCTCATTTAAAAGTTTAAAAATCAGATTTCTTTCGAAACCCGATTTCTCCGCAACCAAGGCTCGTAAATGGTTGCGGTTTTCAATTCCCAACTGACAGTAAACAGACCTTTCCATCGATGTACACCACTTTACAAAATTCGAGAAAAAATTTTTAGTGAAAAATTGAAAAAAATTATGATGCCGGCATCATTTAAAAGTTTAAAAATCAGATTTCTTTCGAAACCCGATTTCTCCGCAACCAAACCTCGTAAATGGTTGCGGTTTTCAATTCCTAACTGACAGTAAACAGACCTTTCCATCGATGTACATCACTTTACAAAATTCGAGAAAAAAATTTTTAGTGAAAAATTGAAAAAAAATATGATGCCGGCATCATTTAAAAGTTTAAAAATCAGATTTCTTTCAAGACCCGATTTCTCCGCAACCAAGGCTCGTAAATGGTTGCGGTTTTCAATTCCTAACTGACAGCAAACAGACCTTTCCATCGATGTACACCACTTTACAAAATTCGAGAAAAAAATTTTTAGTGAAAAATTGAAAAAAATTATGATGCCGGCATCATTTAAAAGTTTAAAAATCAGATTTCTTTCGAAACCCGATTTCTCCGCAACCAAACCTCGTAAATGGTTGCGGTTTTCAATTCCTAACTGACAGTAAACAGACCTTTCCATCGATGTACACCACTTTACAAAATTCGAGAAAAAATTTTTAGTGAAAAATTGAAAAAAATTATGATGCCGGCATCATTTAAAAGTTTAAAAATCAGATTTCTTTCGAAACCCGATTTCTCCGCAACCAAACCTCGTAAATGGTTGCGGTTTTCAATTCCTAACTGACAGTAAACAGACCTTTCCATCGATGTACATCACTTTACAAAATTCGAGAAAAAAATTTTTAGTGAAAAATTGAAAAAAAATATGATGCCGGCATCATTTAAAAGTTTAAAAATCAGATTTCTTTCAAGACCCGATTTCTCCGCAACAAAGGCTCGTAAATGGTTGCGGTTTTCAATTCCTAACTGACAGCAAACAGACCTTTCCATCGATGTACACCACTTTACAAAATTCGAGAAAAAAATTTTTAGTGAAAAATTGAAAAAAATTATGATGCCGGCATCATTTAAAAGTTTAAAAATCAGATTTCTTTCGAAACCCGATTTCTCCGCAACCAAACCTCGTAAATGGTTGCGGTTTTCAATTCCTAACTGACAGTAAACAGACCTTTCCATCGATGTACACCACTTTACAAAATTCGAGAAAAAAATTTTTAGTGAAAAATTGAAAAAAATTATGATGCCGGCATCATTTAAAAGTTTAAAAATCAGATTTCTTTCGAAACCCGATTTCTCCGCAACGAAGGCTCGTAAATTGTTGCGGTTTTCAATTCCTAACTGACAGTAAACAGACCTTTACATCGATGTACACCACTTTACAAAATTCGAGAACAAAATTTTTAGTGAAAAATTGAAAAAAATTATGATGCCGGCATCATTTAAAAGTTTAAAAGTCAGATTTCTTTCGAAACCCGATTTCTCCGCAACCAAGGCTCGTAAATGGTTGCGGTTTTCAATTCCTAACTGACAGTAAACAGACCTTTCCATCGATGTACACCACTTTACAAAATTCGAGAAAAAAATTTTTAGTGAAAAATTGAAAAAAATTATGATGCCGGCATCATTTAAAAGTTTAAAAATCAGATTTCTTTCGAAACCCGATTTCTCCGCAACGAAGGCTCGTAAATGGTTGCGGTTTTCAATTCCTAACTGACAGTAAACAGACCTTTACATCGATGTACACCACTTTACAAAATTCGAGAACAAAATTTTTAGTGAAAAATTGAAAAAAATTATGATGCCGGCATCATTTAAAAGTTTAAAAGTCAGATTTCTTTCGAAACCCGATTTCTCCGCAACCAAGGCTCGTAAATGGTTGCGGTTTTCAATTCCTAACTGACAGTAAACAGACCTTTCCATCGATGTACACCACTTTACAAAATTCGAGAAAAAAATTTTTAGTGAAAAATTGAAAAAAATTATGATGCCGGCATCATTTAAAAGTTTAAAAATCAGATTTCTTTCGAAACCCGATTTCTCCGCAACCAAGGCTCGTAAATGGTTGCGGTTTTCAATTCCTAACTGACAGTAAACAGACCTTTCCATCGATGTACACCACTTTACAAAATTCGAGAAAAAAATTTTTAGTGAAAAATTGAAAAAAATTATGATGCCGGCATCATTTAAAAGTTTAAAAATCAGATTTCTTTCGAAACCCGATTTCTCCGCAACGAAGGCTCGTAAATGGTTGCGGTTTTCAATTCCTAACTGACAGTAAACAGACCTTTACATCGATGTACACCACTTTACAAAATTCGAGAACAAAATTTTTAGTGAAAAATTGAAAAAAATTATGATGCCGGCATCATTTAAAAGTTTAAAAGTCAGATTTCTTTCGAAACCCGATTTCTCCGCAACCAAGGCTCGTAAATGGTTGCGGTTTTCAATTCCTAACTGACAGTAAACAGACCTTTCCATCGATGTACACCACTTTACAAAATTCGAGAAAAAAATTTTTAGTGAAAAATTGAAAAAAATTATGATGCCAGCATCATTTAAAAGTTTAAAAATCAGATTTCTTTCAAAACCCGATTTCTCCGCAACCAAGGCTCGTAAATGGTTGCGGTTTTCAATTCCTAACTGACAGCAAACAGACCTTTCCATCGATGTACACCACTTTACAAAATTCGAGAACAAAATTTTTAGTGAAAAATTGAAAAAAATTATGATGCCGGCATCATTTAAAAGTTTAAAAATCAGATTTCTTTCGAAACCCGATTTCTCCGCAACGAAGGCTCGTAAATGGTTGCGGTTTTCAATTCCTAACTGACAGTAAACAGACCTTTCCATCGATGTACACCACTTTACAAAATTCGAGAACAAAATTTTTAGTGAAAAATTGAAAAAAATTATGATGCCGGCATCATTTAAAAGTTTAAAAGTCAGATTTCTTTCGAAACCCGATTTCTCCGCAACCAAGGCTCGTAAATGGTTGCGGTCTTCAATTCCTAACTGACAGTAAACAGACCTTTCAATCGATGTACACCACTTTACAAAATTCGAGAAAAAAATTTTTAGTGAAAAATTGAAAAAAATTATGATGCCGATTTCCCGATTTCTCCGCAACCAAACCTCGTAAATGGTTGCGGTTTTCAATTCCTAACTGACAGTAAACAGACCTTTCCATCGATGTACATCACTTTACAAAATTCGAGAAAAAAATTTTTAGTGAAAAATTGAAAAAAAATATGATGCCGGCATCATTTAAAAGTTTAAAAATCAGATTTCTTTCAAAACCCGATTTCTCCGCAACCAAGGCTCGTAAATGGTTGCGGTTTTCAATTCCTAACTGACAGCAAACAGACCTTTCCATCGATGTACACCACTTTACAAAATTCGAGAAAAAAATTTTTAGTGAAAAATTGAAAAAAATTATGATGCCGGCATCATTTAAAAGTTTAAAAATCAGATTTCTTTCAAAACCCGATTTCTCCGCAACCAAGGCTCGTAAATGGTTGCGGTTTTCAATTCCTAACTGACAGCAAACAGACCTTTCCATCGATGTACACCACTTTACAAAATTCGAGAAAAAAATTTTTAGTGAAAAATTGAAAAAAATTATGATGCCGGCATCATTTAAAAGTTTAAAAGTCAGATTTCTTTCGAAACCCGATTTCTCCGCAACCAAGGCTCGTAAATGGTTGCGGTTTTCAATTCCCAACTGACAGTAAACAGACCTTTCTATCGATGTACACCACTTTACAAAATTCGAGAACAAAATTTTTAGTGAAAAATTGAAAAAAATTATGATGCCGGCATCATTTAAAAGTTTAAAAATCAGATTTCTTTCGAAACCTGATTTCTCCGCAACCAAGCCTCGTAAATGGTTGCGGTTTTCAATTCCTAACTGACAGTAAACAGACCTTTCCATCGATGTACACCACTTTATAAAATTCGAGAAAAAAATTTTTAGTGAAAAATTGAAAAAAATTATGATGCCGGCATCATTTAAAAGTTTAAAAATCAGATTTCTTTCGAAACCCGATTTCTCCGCAACCAAGGCTCGTAAATGGTTGCGGTTTTCAATTCCCAACTGACAGTAAACAGGCCTTTCCATCGATGTACACCACTTTACAAAATTCGAGAAAAAAATTTTTAGTGAAAAATTGAAAAAAATTATGATGCCGGCATCATTTAAAAGTTTAAAAATCAGATTTCTTTCGAAACCCGATTTCTCCGCAACCAAGGCTCGTAAATGGTTGCGGTTTTCAATTCCCAACTGACAGTAAACAGACCTTTCCATCGATGTACATCACTTTACAAAATTCGAGAAAAAAATTTTTAGTGAAAAATTGAAAAAAATTATGATGCCGGCATCATTTAAAAGTTTAAAAATCAGATTTCTTTCGAAACCCGATTTCTCCGCAACGAAGGCTCGTAAATGGTTGCGCTTTTCAATTCCCAACTGACAGTAAACAGACCTTTCCATCGATGTACATCACTTTACAAAATTCGAGAAAAAAATTTTTAGTGAAAAATTGAAAAAAATTATGATGCCGGCATCATTTAAAAGTTTAAAAATCAGATTTCTTTCGAAACCCGATTTCTCCGCAACCAAGGCTCGTAAATGGTTGCGGTTTTCAATTCCCAACTGACAGTAAACAGACCTTTCTATCGATGTACACCACTTTACAAAATTCGAGAAAAAAATTTTTAGTGAAAAATTGAAAAAAATTATGATGCCGGCATCATTTAAAAGTTTAAAAATCAGATTTCTTTCGAAACCCGATTTCTCCCTAACCAAGGCTCGTAAATGGTTGCGGTTTTCAATTCCCAACTGACTGCAGTAAACAGACCTTTCCATCGATGTACACCACTTTACAAAATTCGAGAAAAAATTTTTAGTGAAAAATTGAAAAGAATTATGATGCCGGCATCATTTAAAAGTTTAAAAATCAGATTTCTTTCGAAACCCGATTTCTCCGCAACCAAACCTCGTAAATGGTTGCGGTTTTCAATTCCTAACTGACAGTAAACAGACCTTTCCATCGATGTACACCACTTTACAAAATTCGAGAAAAAAATTTTTATTGAAAAATTGAAAAAAATTATGATGCCGGCATCATTTAAAAGTTTAAAAATCAGATTTCTTTCGAAACCCGATTTCTCCGCAACCAAGACTCGTAAATGGTTGCGGTTTTCAATTCCCAACTGACAGTAAACAGACCTTTCCATCGATGTACACCACTTTACAAAATTCGAGAAAAAAATTTTTAGTGAAAAATTGAAAAGAATTATGATGCCGGCATCATTTAAAAGTTTAAAAATCAGATTTCTTTCGAAACCCGATTTCTCCGCAACCAAACCTCGTAAATGGTTGCGGTTTTCAATTCCTAACTGACAGTAAACAGACCTTTCCATCGATGTACATCACTTTACAAAATTCGAGAAAAAAATTCTTAGTGAAAAATTGAAAAAAAATATGATGCCGGCATCATTTAAAAGTTTAAAAATCAGATTTCTTTCGAAACCCGATTTCTCCGCAACCAAGGCTCGTAAATGGTTGCGGTTTTCAATTCCTAACTGACAGTAAACAGACCTTTCCATCGATGTACACCACTTTACAAAATTCGAGAAAAAAATTTTTAGTGAAAAATTGAAAAAAATTATGATGCCGGCATCATTTAAAAGTTTAAAAATCAGATTTCTTTCGAAACCCGATTTCTCCGCAACCAAGGCTCGTAAATGGTTGCGGTTTTCAATTCCCAACTGACAGTAAACAGACCTTTCCATCGATGTACACCACTTTACAAAATTCGAGAAAAAATTTTTAGTGAAAAATTGAAAAGAATTATGATGCCGGCATCATTTAAAAGTTTAAAAATCAGATTTCTTTCGAAACCCGATTTCTCCGCAACCAAACCTCGTAAATGGTTGCGGTTTTCAATTCCTAACTGACAGTAAACAGACCTTTCCATCGATGTACACCACTTTACAAAATTCGAGAAAAAAATTTTTAGTGAAAAATTGAAAAAAATTATGATGCCGGCATCATTTAAAAGTTTAAAAATCAGATTTCTTTCGAAACCCGATTTCTCCGCAACCAAGACTCGTAAATGGTTGCGGTTTTCAATTCCCAACTGACAGTAAACAGACCTTTCCATCGATGTACACCACTTTACAAAATTCGAGAAAAAAATTTTTAGTGAAAAATTGAAAAGAATTATGATGCCGGCATCATTTAAAAGTTTAAAAATCAGATTTCTTTCGAAACCCGATTTCTCCGCAACCAAGGCTCGTAAATGGTTGCGGTTTTCAATTCCTAACTGACAGTAAACAGACCTTTCCATCGATGTACACCACTTTACAAAATTCGAGAAAAAAATTTTTAGTGAAAAATTGAAAAGAATTATGATGCCGGCATCATTTAAAAGTTTAAAAATCAGATTTCTTTCGAAACCCGATTTCTCCGCAACCAAGGCTCGTAAATGGTTGCGGTTTTCAATTCCCAACTGACAGTAAACAGACCTTTCCATCGATGTACACCACTTTACAAAATTGGAGAAAAAAATTTTTAGTGAAAAATTGAAAAAAATTATGATGCCGGCATCATTTAAAAGTTTAAAAATCAGATTTCTTTCGAAACCCGATTTCTCCGCAACCAAGGCTCGTAAATGGTTGCGGTTTTCAATTCCCAACTGACAGTAAACAGACCTTTCCATCGTTGTACACCACTTTACAAAATTCGAGAAAAAAATTTTTAGTGAAAAATTGAAAAGAATTATGATGCCGGCATCATTTAAAAGTTTAAAAATCAGATTTCTTTCGAAACCCGATTTCTCCGCAACCAAGGCTCGTAAATGGTTGCGGTTTTCAATTCCTAACTGAATGTAAACAGACCTTTCCATCGATGTACACCACTTTACAAAATTCGAGAAAAAAATTTTAAGTGAAAAATTGAAAAGAATTATGATGCCGGCATCATTTAAAAGTTTAAAAATCAGATTTCTTTCGAAACCCGATTTCTCCGCAACCAAGGCTCGTAAATGGTTGCGGTTTTCAATTCCCAACTGACAGTAAACAGACCTTTCCATCGATGTACACCACTTTACAAAATTCGAGAAAAAAATTTTTAGTGAAAAATTGAAAAAAATTATGATGCCGGCATCAAAAAAAAACCAGATTTCTTTCGAAACCCGATTTCTCCGCAACCAAGGCTCGTAAATGGTTGCGGTTTTCAATTCCTAACTGACAGTAAACAGACCTTTCCATCGATGTACACCACTTTACCAAATTCGAGAAAAAAATTTTTAGTGAAAAATTGAAAAAAATTATGATGCCGGCATCATTTAAAAGTTTAAAAATCAGATTTCTTTCGAAACCCGATTTCTCCGCAACCAAGGCTCGTAAATGGTTGCGGTTTTCAATTCCCAACTGACAGTAAACAGACCTTTCCATCGATGTACACCACTTTACAAAATTCGAGAAAAAAATTTTTAGTGAAAAATTGAAAAAAATTATCAGATTTCTTTCGAAACCCGATTTCTCCGCAACCAAGGCTCGTAAATGGTTGCGGTTTTCAATTCCTAACTGACAGTAAACAGACCTTTCCATCGATGTACACCACTTTACAAAATTCGAGAAAAAAATTTTTAGTGAAAAATTGAAAAGAATTATGATGCCGGCATCATTTAAAAGTTTAAAAATCAGATTTCTTTCGAAACCCGATTTCTCCGCAACCAAGGCTCATAAATGGTTGCGGTTTTCAATTCCCAACTGACAGTAAACAGACCTTTCCATCAATGACACCACTTTACAAAATTCGAGACAAAAATTTTTAGTGAAAAATTGAAAAAAATTATGATGCCGGCATCATTTAAAAGTTTAAAAATCAGATTTCTTTCGAAACCCGATTTCTCCGCAACCAAGGCTCGTAAATGGTTGCGGTTTTCAATTCCCAACTGACAGTAAACAGACCTTTCCATCGATGTACACCACTTTACAAAATTCGAGAAAAAAATTTTTAGTGAAAAATTGAAAAAAATTATGATGCCGGCATCATTTAAAAGTTTAAAAATCAGATTTCTTTCGAAACCCGATTTCTCCGCAACCAAGGCTCGTAAATGGTTGCGGTTTTCAATTCCCAACTGACAGTAAACAGACCTTTCCATCGATGTACACCACTTTACAAAATTCGAGAAAAAAATTTTTAGTGAAAAATTGAAAAAAATTATGATGCCGGCATCATTTAAAAGTTTAAAAATCAGATTTCTTTCGAAACCCGATTTCTCCGCAACCAAGGCTCGTAAATGGTTGCGGTTTTCAATTCCCAACTGACAGTAAACAGACCTTTCCATCGATGTACACCACTTTACAAAATTCGAGAAAAAAATTTTTAGTGAAAAATTGAAAAAAATTATGATGCCGGCATCAAAAAAAAACCAGATTTCTTTCGAAACCCGATTTCTCCGCAACCAAGGCTCGTAAATGGTTGCGGTTTTCAATTCCTAACTGACAGTAAACAGACCTTTCCATCGATGTACACCACTTTACAAAATTCGAGAAAAAAATTTTTAGTGAAAAATTGAAAAAAATTACGATGCCGGCATCATTTAAAAGTTTAAAAATCAGATTTCTTTCGAATCCCGATTTCTCCGCAACCAAGGCTCGTAAATGGTTGCGGTTTTCAATTCCTAACTGACAGTAAACAGACCTTTCCATCGATGTACACCACTTTACAAAATTCGAGAAAAAAATTTTTAGTGAAAAATTGAAAAAAATTATGATGATCATTTAAAAGTTTAAAAATCAGATTTCTTTCGAAACCCGATTTCTCCGCAACCAAGGCTCGTAAATGGTTGCGGTTTTCAATTCCTAACTGACAGTAAACAGACCTTTCCATCGATGTACACCACTTTACAAAATCCGAGAAAAAAATATTTAGTGAAAAATTGAAAAAATTATGATGCCGGCATCATTTAAAAGTTTAAAAATCAGATTTCTTTCGAAACCCGATTTCTCCGCAACCAAGGCTCGTAAATGGTTGCGGTTTTCAATTCCTAACTGACAGTAAACAGACCTTTCCATCGATGTACACCACTTTACAAAATTCGAGAAAAAAAAATTTAAGTGAAAAATTGAAAAAAATTATGATGCCGCATCATTTAAAAGTTTAAAAACCAGGTTTCTTTCGAAACCCGATTTCTCCGCAACCAAGCCTCGTAAATGGTTGCTGTTTACAATTCCTAACTGACAGTAAACAGACCTTTCCATCGATGTACACCACTTTACAAAATTCGAGAAAAAAATATTTAGTGAAAAATTGAAAAAATTATGATGCCGGCATCATTTAAAAGTTTAAAAATCAGATTTCTTTCGAAACCCGATTTCTCCGCAACCAAGGCTCGTAAATGGTTGCGGTTTTCAATTCCTAACTGACAGTAAACAGACCTTTCCATCGATGTACACCACTTTACAAAATCAGAGAAAAAAATTTTTAGTGAAAAATTGAAAAAAATTATGATCATTTAAAAGTTTAAAAACCAGATTTCTTTCGAAACCCGATTTCTCCGCAACCAAGGCTCGTAAATGGTTGCGGTTTTCAATTCCCAACTGACAGTAAACAGACCTTTCCATCGATGTACACCACTTTACAAAATTCGAGAAAAAAATTTTTAGTGAAAAATTGAAAAAAATTATGATGCCGGCATCATTTAAAAGTTTAAAAATCAGATTTCTTTCGAAACCCGATTTCTCCTTAACCAAGGCTCGTAAATACTTTACAAAATTCGAGAAAAAAATTTTTAGTGAAAAATTGAAAAAAATTATGATGCCGGCATCATTTAAAAGTTTAAAAATCAGATTTCTTTCGAAACCCGATTTCTCCTTAACCAAGGCTCGTAAATGGTTGCGGTTTTCAATTCCCAACTGACTGCAGTAAACAGACCTTTCCATCGATGTACACCACTTTACAAAATTCGAGAAAAAAATTTTGAGTGAAAAATTGAAAAAAATTATGATGCCGGAATCATTTAAAAGTTTAAAAATCAGATTTCTTTCGAAACCCGATTTCTCCGCAACCAAGGCTCGTAAATGGTTGCGGTTTTCAATTCCTAACTGACAGTAAACAGACCTTTCCATCGATGTACACCACTTTACAAAATTCGAGAAAAAAAATTTTTAGTGAAAAATTGAAAAAACTTATGATGCCGGCATCATTTAAAAGTTTAAAAGTCAGATTTCTTTCGAAACCCGATTTCTCCGCAACCAAGCCTCGTAAATGGTTGCGGTTTTCAATTCTAAAATGACAATAAACAGACCTTTCCATCGATGTACACCACTTTACAAAATTCGAGAAAAAAATTTTAAGTGAAAAATTGAAAAAACTTATGATGCCGGCATCATTTAAAAGTTTAAAAATCAGATTTCTTTCGAAACACGATTTCTCCGCAACCAAGGCTCGTAAATGGTTGCGGTTTTCAATTCCTAACTGACAGTAAACAGACCTTTCCATCGATGTACACCACTTTACAAAATTCGAGAAAAAAATTTTTAGTGTAAAATTGAAAAAACTTATGATGCTGGCATCATTTAAAAGTTTAAAAATCAGATTTCTTTCGAAACCCGATTTCTCCGCAACCAAGCCTCGTAAATGGTTGCGGTTTTCAATTCTAAAATGACAATAAACAGACCTTTCCATCGATGTACGCCACTTTACAAAATTTGAGAAAAAAAATTTTAAGTGAAAAATTGAAAAAACTTATGATGCCGGCATCATTTAAAAGTTTAAAAATCAGATTTCTTTCGAAACCCGATTTCTCCGCAACCAAGCATCGTAAATGGTTGCGGTTTTCAATTCTAAAATGACAATAAACAGACCTTTCCAAAATTCGAGAAAAAAATTTTTAGTGAAAAATTGAAAAAACTTATGATGCCGGCATCATTTAAAAGTTTCAAAATCAGATTTCTTTCGAAACCCGATTTCTCCGCAACCAAGCCTCGTAAATGGTTGCGGTTTTCAATTCTAAAATGACAATAAACAGACCTTTCCATCGACGTACACCACTCTACAAAATTCGAGAAAAAAATTTTAAGTGAAAAATTGAAAAAACTTAAAAGTTTAAAAATCAGATTTCTTTCGAAACCCGATTTCTCCGCAACCAAGCATCGTAAATGGTTGCGGTTTTCAATTCTAAAATGACAATAAACAGACCTTTCCATCGACGTACACCACTCTACAAAATTCGAGAAAAAAATTTTAAGTGAAAAATTGAAAAAACTTAAAAGTTTAAAAATCAGATTTCTTTCGAAACCCGATTTCTCCGCAACCAAGGCTCGTAAATGGTTGCGGTTTTCAATTCTAAAATGACAATAAACAGACCTTTCCATCGATGTACACCACTTTACAAAATTCGAGAAAAAAATTTTTAGTGAAAAATTGAAAAAACTTAAAAGTTTAAAAATCAGATTTCTTTCGAAACCCGATTTCTCCGCAACCAAGCATCGTAAATGGTTGCGGTTTTCAATTCTAAAATGACAATAAACAGACCTTTCCATCGATGTACACCACTTTACAAAATTCGAGAAAAAAATTTTTAGTGAAAAATTGAAAAAACTTAAAAGTTTAAAAATCAGATTTCTTTCGAAACCCGATTTCTCCGCAACCAAGCATCGTAAATGGTTGCGGTTTTCAATTCTAAAATGACAATAAACAGACCTTTCCATCGATGTACACCACTTTACAAAATTCGAGAAAAAATTTTAAGTGAAAAATTGAAAAAACTTATGATCCGGCATCATTTAAAAGTTTAAAAATCAGATTTCTTTCGAAACCCGATTTCTCCGCAACCAAGGCTCGTAAATGGTTGCGGTTTTCAATTCCCAACTGACAGTAAACATACCTTTCCATCGATGTACACCACTTTACAAAATTGGAGAAAAAAATTTTTAGTGAAAAATTGAAAAAAATTATGATGCCGGCATCATTTAAAAGTTTAAAAATCAGATTTCTTTCGAAACCCGATTTCTCCGCAACCAAGGCTCGTAAATGGTTGCGGTTTTCAATTCCCAACTGACAGTAAACAGACCTTTCCATCGATGTACACCACTTTACAAAATTCGAGAAAAAAATTTTTAGTGAAAAATTGAAAAAAATTATCAGATTTCTTTCGAAACCCGATTTCTCCGCAACCAAGGCTCGTAAATGGTTGCGGTTTTCAATTCCCAACTGACAGTAAACAGACCTTTCCATCGATGTACACCACTTTACAAAATTCGAGAAAAAAATTTTTAGTGAAAAATTGAAAAAAATTATGATGATCATTTAAAAGTTTAAAAATCAGATTTCTTTCGAAACCCGATTTCTCCGCAACCAAGGCTCGTAAATGGTTGCGGTTTTCAATTCCCAACTGACAGTAAACAGACCTTTCCATCGATGTACACCACTTTACAAAATTCGAGAAAAAAATTTTTAGTGAAAAATTGAAAAAAATTATGATACCGGCATCAAAAAAAAACCAGATTTCTTTCGAAACCCGATTTCTCCGCAACCAAGGCTCGTAAATGGTTGCGGTTTTCAATTCCTAACTGACAGTAAACAGACCTTTCCATCGATGTACACCACTTTACAAAATTCGAGAAAAAAATTTTTAGTGAAAAATTGAAAAAAATTACGATGCCGGCATCATTTAAAAGTTTAAAAATCAGATTTCTTTCGAATCCCGATTTCTCCGCAACCAAGGCTCGTAAATGGTTGCGGTTTTCAATTCCTAACTGACAGTAAACAGACCTTTCCATCGATGTACACCACTTTACAAAATTCGAGAAAAAAATTTTTAGTGAAAAATTGAAAAAAATTATGATGATCATTTAAAAGTTTAAAAATCAGATTTCTTTCGAAACCCGATTTCTCCGCAACCAAGGCTCGTAAATGGTTGCGGTTTTCAATTCCTAACTGACAGTAAACAGACCTTTCCATCGATGTACACCACTTTACAAAATTCGAGAAAAAAAATTTTAAGTGAAAAATTGAAAAAAATTATGATGCCGCATCATTTAAAAGTTTAAAAACCAGGTTTCTTTCGAAACCCGATTTCTCCGCAACCAAGCCTCGTAAATGGTTGCTGTTTACAATTCCTAACTGACAGTAAACAGACCTTTCCATCGATGTACACCACTTTACAAAATTCGAGAAAAAAATTTTTAGTGAAAAATTGAAAAAAATTATGATGCCGGCATCATTTAAAAGTTTAAAAATCAGATTTCTTTCGAAACCCGATTTCTCCGCAACCAAGGCTCGTAAATGGTTGCGGTTTTCAATTCCCAACTGACAGTAAACAGACCTTTCCATCGATGTACACCACTTTACAAAATTCGAGAAAAAAATTTTTAGTGAAAAATTGAAAAAAATTATGATGCCGGCATCATTTAAAAGTTTAAAAATCAGATTTCTTTCGAAACCCGATTTCTCCGCAACCAAGGCTCGTAAATGGTTGCGGTTTTCAATTCCCAACTGACAGTAAACAGACCTTTCCATCGATGTACACCACTTTACAAAATTCGAGAAAAAAATTTTTAGTGAAAAATTGAAAAAAATTATGATGCCGGCATCATTTAAAAGTTTAAAAATCAGATTTCTTTCGAAACCCGATTTCTCCGCAACCAAGGCTCGTAAATGGTTGCGGTTTTCAATTCCCAACTGACAGTAAACAGACCTTTCCATCGATGTACACCACTTTACAAAATTCGAGAAAAAAATTTTTAGTGAAAAATTGAAAAAAATTATGATCATTTAAAAGTTTAAAAACCAGATTTCTTTCGAAACCCGATTTCTCCGCAACCAAGCCTCGTAAATGGTTGCTGTTTTCAATTCCTAACTGACAGTAAACAGACCTTTCCATCGATGTACACCACTTTACAAAATTCGAGAAAAAAATTTTTAGTGAAAAATTGAAAAAAATTATGATGCCGGCATCATTTAAAAGTTTAAAAATCAGATTTCTTTCGAAACCCGATTTCTCCGCAACCAAGGCTCGTAAATGGTTGCGGTTTTCAATTCCCAACTGACAGTAAACAGACCTTTCCATCGATGTACACCACTTTACAAAATTCGAGAAAAAAATTTTTAGTGAAAAATTGAAAAAAATTATGATGCCGGCATCATTTAAAAGTTTAAAAATCAGATTTCTTTCGAAACCCGATTTCTCCGCAACCAAGGCTCGTAAATGGTTGCGGTTTTCAATTCCCAACTGACAGTAAACAGAAATTTCCATCGATGTACACCACTTTACAAAATTCGAGAAAAAAATTTTTAGTGAAAAATTGAAAAAAATTATGATGCCGGCATCAAAAAAAAACCAGATTTCTTTCGAAACCCGATTTCTCCGCAACCAAGGCTCGTAAATGGTTGCGGTTTTCAATTCCTAACTGACAGTAAACAGACCTTTCCATCGATGTACACCACTTTACAAAATTCGAGAAAAAAATTTTTAGTGAAAAATTGAAAAAAATTACGATGCCGGCATCATTTAAAAGTTTAAAAATCAGATTTCTTTCGAATCCCGATTTCTCCGCAACCAAGGCTCGTAAATGGTTGCGGTTTTCAATTCCTAACTGACAGTAAACAGACCTTTCCATCGATGTACACCACTTTACAAAATTCGAGAAAAAAATTTTTAGTGAAAAATTGAAAAAAATTATGATGATCATTTAAAAGTTTAAAAATCAGATTTCTTTCGAAACCCGATTTCTCCGCAACCAAGGCTCGTAAATGGTTGCGGTTTTCAATTCCTAACTGACAGTAAACAGACCTTTCCATCGATGTACACCACTTTACAAAATTCGAGAAAAAAATTTTTAGTGAAAAATTGAAAAAAATTATGATGATCATTTAAAAGTTTAAAAATCAGATTTCTTTCGAAACCCGATTTCTCCGCAACCAAGGCTCGTAAATGGTTGCGGTTTTCAATTCCTAACTGACAGTAAACAGACCTTTCCATCGATGTACACCACTTTACAAAATCCGAGAAAAAAATATTTAGTGAAAAATTGAAAAAATTATGATGCCGGCATCATTTAAAAGTTTAAAAATCAGATTTCTTTCGAAACCCGATTTCTCCGCAACCAAGGCTCGTAAATGGTTGCGGTTTTCAATTCCTAACTGACAGTAAACAGACCTTTCCATCGATGTACACCACTTTACAAAATTCGAGAAAAAAAAATTTAAGTGAAAAATTGAAAAAAATTATGATGCCGCATCATTTAAAAGTTTAAAAACCAGGTTTCTTTCGAAACCCGATTTCTCCGCAACCAAGCCTCGTAAATGGTTGCTGTTTACAATTCCTAACTGACAGTAAACAGACCTTTCCATCGCTGTACACCACTTTACAAAATTCGAGAAAAAAATTTTTAGTGAAAAATTGAAAAAAATTATGATGCCGGCATCATTTAAAAGTTTAAAAATCAGATTTCTTTCGAAACCCGATTTCTCCGCAACCAAGGCTCCTAAATGGTTGCGGTTTTCAATTCCTAACTGACAGTAAACAGACCTTTCCATCGATGTACACCACTTTACAAAATCAGAGAAAAAAATTTTTAGTGAAAAATTGAAAAAAATTATGATGCCGGCATCATTTAAAAGTTTAAAAATCAGAGTTCTTTCGAAACCCGATTTCTCCGCAACCAAGGCTCGTAAATGGTTGCGGTTTTCAATTCCTAACTGACAGTAAACAGACCTTTCCATCGATGTACACCACTTTACAAAATTCGAGAAAAAAAATTTTTAGTGAAAAATTGAAAAAACTTATGATGCCGGCATCATTTAAAAGTTTAAAAGTCAGATTTCTTTCGAAACCCGATTTCTCCGCAACCAAGCCTCGTAAATGGTTGCGGTTTTCAATTCTAAAATGACAATAAACAGACCTTTCCATCGATGTACACCACTTTACAAAATTCGAGAAAAAAATTTTAAGTGAAAAATTGAAAAAACTTATGATGCCGGCATCATTTAAAAGTTTAAAAATCAGATTTCTTTCGAAACACGATTTCTCCGCAACCAAGGCTCGTAAATGGTTGCGGTTTTCAATTCCTAACTGACAGTAAACAGACCTTTCCATCGATGTACACCACTTTACAAAATTCGAGAAAAAAAATTTTTAGTGAAAAATTGAAAAAACTTATGATGCCGGCATCATTTAAAAGTTTAAAAGTCAGATTTCTTTCGAAACCCGATTTCTCCGCAACCAAGCCTCGTAAATGGTTGCGGTTTTCAATTCTAAAATGACAATAAACAGACCTTTCCATCGATGTACACCACTTTACAAAATTCGAGAAAAAAATTTTTAGTGTAAAATTGAAAAAACTTATGATGCTGGCATCATTTAAAAGTTTAAAAATCAGATTTCTTTCGAAACCCGATTTCTCCGCAACCAAGCCTCGTAAATGGTTGCGGTTTTCAATTCTAAAATGACAATAAACAGACCTTTCCATCGATGTACGCCACTTTACAAAATTTGAGAAAAAAAATTTTAAGTGAAAAATTGAAAAAACTTATGATGCCGGCATCATTTAAAAGTTTAAAAATCAGATTTCTTTCGAAACCCGATTTCTCCGCAACCAAGCATCGTAAATGGTTGCGGTTTTCAATTCTAAAATGACAATAAACAGACCTTTCCAAAATTCGAGAAAAAAATTTTTAGTGAAAAATTGAAAAAACTTATGATGCCGGCATCATTTAAAAGTTTCAAAATCAGATTTCTTTCGAAACCCGATTTCTCCGCAACCAAGCCTCGTAAATGGTTGCGGTTTTCAATTCTAAAATGACAATAAACAGACCTTTCCATCGACGTACACCACTCTACAAAATTCGAGAAAAAAATTTTAAGTGAAAAATTGAAAAAACTTAAAAGTTTAAAAATCAGATTTCTTTCGAAACCCGATTTCTCCGCAACCAAGCATCGTAAATGGTTGCGGTTTTCAATTCTAAAATGACAATAAACAGACCTTTCCATCGACGTACACCACTCTACAAAATTCGAGAAAAAAATTTTAAGTGAAAAATTGAAAAAACTTAAAAGTTTAAAAATCAGATTTCTTTCGAAACCCGATTTCTCCGCAACCAAGGCTCGTAAATGGTTGCGGTTTTCAATTCTAAAATGACAATAAACAGACCTTTCCATCGATGTACACCACTTTACAAAATTCGAGAAAAAAATTTTTAGTGAAAAATTGAAAAAACTTAAAAGTTTAAAAATCAGATTTCTTTCGAAACCCGATTTCTCCGCAACCAAGCATCGTAAATGGTTGCGGTTTTCAATTCTAAAATGACAATAAACAGACCTTTCCATCGATGTACACCACTTTACAAAATTCGAGAAAAAAATTTTTAGTGAAAAATTGAAAAAACTTAAAAGTTTAAAAATCAGATTTCTTTCGAAACCCGATTTCTCCGCAACCAAGCATCGTAAATGGTTGCGGTTTTCAATTCTAAAATGACAATAAACAGACCTTTCCATCGATGTACACCACTTTACAAAATTCGAGAAAAAATTTTAAGTGAAAAATTGAAAAAACTTATGATCCGGCATCATTTAAAAGTTTAAAAATCAGATTTCTTTCGAAACCCGATTTCTCCGCAACCAAGGCTCGTAAATGGTTGCGGTTTTCAATTCCCAACTGACAGTAAACATACCTTTCCATCGATGTACACCACTTTACAAAATTGGAGAAAAAAATTTTTAGTGAAAAATTGAAAAAAATTATGATGCCGGCATCATTTAAAAGTTTAAAAATCAGATTTCTTTCGAAACCCGATTTCTCCGCAACCAAAGCTCGTAAATGGTTGCGGTTTTCAATTCCCAACTGACAGTAAACAGACCTTTCCATCGATGTACACCACTTTACAAAATTCGAGAAAAAAATTTTTAGTGAAAAATTGAAAAAAATTATCAGATTTCTTTCGAAACCCGATTTCTCCGCAACCAAGGCTCGTAAATGGTTGCGGTTTTCAATTCCCAACTGACAGTAAACAGACCTTTCCATCGATGTACACCACTTTACAAAATTCGAGAAAAAAATTTTTAGTGAAAAATTGAAAAAAATTATGATGATCATTTAAAAGTTTAAAAATCAGATTTCTTTCGAAACCCGATTTCTCCGCAACCAAGGCTCGTAAATGGTTGCGGTTTTCAATTCCCAACTGACAGTAAACAGACCTTTCCATCGATGTACACCACTTTACAAAATTCGAGAAAAAAATTTTTAGTGAAAAATTGAAAAAAATTATGATGCCGGCATCAAAAAAAAACCAGATTTCTTTCGAAACCCGATTTCTCCGCAACCAAGGCTCGTAAATGGTTGCGGTTTTCAATTCCCAACTGACAGTAAACAGACCTTTCCATCGATGTACATCACTTTACAAAATTCGAGAAAAAAATTTTTAGTGAAAAATTGAAAAAAATTATGATGCCGGCATCATTTAAAAGTTTAAAAATCAGATTTCTTTCGAAACCCGATTTCTCCGCAACCAAGGCTCGTAAATGGTTGCGGTTTTCAATTCCCAACTGACAGTAAACAGACCTTTCCATCGATGTACATCACTTTACAAAATTCGAGAAAAAAATTTTTAGTGAAAAATTGAAAAAAATTATGATGCCGGCATCATTTAAAAGTTTAAAAATCAGATTTCTTTCGAAACCCGATTTCTCCGCAACCAAGGCTCGTAAATGGTTGCGGTTTTCAATTCCCAACTGACAGTAAACAGACCTTTCCATCGATGTACATCACTTTACAAAATTCGAGAAAAAAATTTTTAGTGAAAAATTGAAAAAAATTATGATGCCGGCCGGCATCATTTAAAAGTTTAAAAATCAGATTTCTTTCGAAACCCGATTTCTCCGCAACCAAGCATCGTAAATGGTTGCGGTTTTCAATTCTAAAATGACAATAAACAGACCTTTCCATCGATGTACACCACTTTACAAAATTCGAGAAAAAAATTTTAAGTGAAAAATTGAAAAAACTTATGATGCCGGCATCATTTAAAAGTTTAAAAATCAGATTTCTTTCGAATCCCGATTTCTCCACAACCAAGGCTCGTAAATGGTTGCGGTTTTCAATTCCTAACTGACAGTAAACAGACCTTTCCATCGATGTACACCACTTTACAAAATTCGAGAAAAAAATTTTTAGTGAAAAATTGAAAAAAATTATGATGATCATTTAAAAGTTTAAAAATCAGATTTCTTTCGAAACCCGATTTCTCCGCAACCAAGGCTCGTAAATGGTTGCGGTTTTCAATTCCTAACTGACAGTAAACAGACCTTTCCATCGATGTACACCACTTTACAAAATTCGAGAAAAAAAATTTTAAGTGAAAAATTGAAAAAAATTATGATGCCGCATCATTTAAAAGTTTAAAAACCAGGTTTCTTTCGAAACCCGATTTCTCCGCAACCAAGCCTCGTAAATGGTTGCTGTTTACAATTCCTAACTGACAGTAAACAGACCTTTCCATCGATGTACACCACTTTACAAAATTCGAGAAAAAAATTTTTAGTGAAAAATTGAAAAAAATTATGATGCCGGCATCATTTAAAAGTTTAAAAATCAGATTTCTTTCGAAACCCGATTTCTCCGCAACCAAGGCTCGTAAATGGTTGCGGTTTTCAATTCCTAACTGACAGTAAACAGACCTTTCCATCGATGTACACCACTTTACAAAATCAGAGAAAAAAATTTTTAGTGAAAAATTGAAAAAAATTATGATCATTTAAAAGTTTAAAAATCAGATTTCTTTCGAAACCCGATTTCTCCGCAACCAAGGCTCGTAAATGGTTGCGGTTTTCAATTCCCAACTGACAGTAAACAGACCTTTCCATCGATGTACACCACTTTACAAAATTCGAGAAAAAAATTTTTAGTGAAAAATTGAAAAAAATTATGATGCCGGCATCATTTAAAAGTTTAAAAATCAGAGTTCTTTCGAAACCCGATTTCTCCGCAACCAAGGCTCGTAAATGGTTGCGGTTTTCAATTCCTAACTGACAGTAAACAGACCTTTCCATCGATGTACACCACTTTACAAAATTCGAGAAAAAAATTTTTAGTGAAAAATTGAAAAAAATTATGATGCCGGCATCATTTAAAAGTTTAAAAATCAGATTTCTTTCGAAACCCGATTTCTCCGCAACCAAGCCTCGTAAATGGTTGCTGTTTACAATTCCTAACTGACAGTAAACAGACCTTTCCATCGATGTACACCACTTTACAAAATTCGAGAAAAAAATTTTTAGTGAAAAATTGAAAAAAATTATGATGCCGGCATCATTTAAAAGTTTAAAAGTCAGATTTCTTTCGAAACCCGATTTCTCCGCAACCAAGCCTCGTAAATGGTTGCGGTTTTCAATTCTAAAATGACAATAAACAGACCTTTCCATCGATGTACACCACTTTACAAAATTCGAGAAAAAAATTTTAAGTGAAAAATTGAAAAAACTTAAAAGTTTAAAAATCAGATTTCTTTCGAAACCCGATTTCTCCGCAACCAAGCATCGTAAATGGTTGCGGTTTTCAATTCTAAAATGACAATAAACAGACCTTTCCATCGACGTACACCACTCTACAAAATTCGAGAAAAAAATTTTAAGTGAAAAATTGAAAAAACTTAAAAGTTTAAAAATCAGATTTCTTTCGAAACCCGATTTCTCCGCAACCAAGCATCGTAAATGGTTGCGGTTTTCAATTCTAAAATGACAATAAACAGACCTTTCCATCGATGTACACCACTTTACAAAATTCGAGAAAAAAATTTTTAGTGAAAAATTGAAAAAACTTAAAAGTTTAAAAATCAGATTTCTTTCGAAACCCGATTTCTCCGCAACCAAGCCTCGTAAATGGTTGCGGTTTTCAATTCTAAAATGACAATAAACAGACCTTTCCATCGATGTACACCACTTTACAAAATTCGAGAAAAAAAATGTAAATGGAGACAGTGATATTCAGAAAGTCCTATTTAAGGCTCCTGTGGAATATGAAATGAAAATAAATTCATCTTCTTCATGGCAATTGCAACTGGTCAATATTCTAAATACCCAATGATACAAACGTGCGTTTCTTTAAAAAAAAAACTAGACTGATCAGGACAAGAGTTATGGAAAAGTTTCATATTCACGTGCAAAATAATTTTCCTTAACTTTTACACACGTACTCAAAAAAACAGAAACATATCTATACTGATTCCTATTTTCTATTCTATGTATTGTTATAAAGGACTATTTCAATAGAGTGTGGAAGTAGATTGAAGAGTATTTTGTGAGCACATTGAATTTGAAGACTTTTACAATTATTATTATTTATTTTTTTGCCACAAAGTCATTTTAGGTTGCACACAAAATGTCGCCATGCAAGGTCCTGCACAACTTATAATGTTAATTTCAAGGGGATAACATTATCGCAAATGACAGTGCATGGATTGTCCGTCCGTCACTATCGGATCCAAAGTAAATTAGACAATGTTGCTTTTTTGGATGATGGTGTTGGGCGGCTGGCCCGGCCGTTGCGATGGCAATGGAGGAGTAATGGTGATCGTTGACATTTGCAGTAGCAGGATATTGTTCAAGTAGGTATAGTGGTGGTGTGTGAGTGTGCAGAGTGCATGTGGTGGGAAATACAATTTATACTTTATCTATTGCATTCCAGTCGAGACGGCAATAACAATTGGCCCATCTGCTGCTATCGTGGAGCAACCACACACAAGCACTTTATATATAGAGCAGCAGTGTGGTCTGGGGGAGTGAGGGTGGGGGGGAGAGACATTGACAAGGACGACAATGTCGACGACGACGACAACGTAACGCACAGAAAGCAGCAGCTCATCGGTTCGTTGGTTCGTTCACATTCAATTATGCGAGCCTGACGCACATCACGAGGACACAAAACCACCATATCTGGGACATTGTGAATCCCATTGAAGATACCACTTGAATTCATTTTGGGTAGCTTGATGTGCAGCCACTGCCTGGACCAGCAACAGCAACAACAGCAGCAGCAGCACTGTGGCATCAGAATCAGGAGCAGTAGCAGTGGAGTTGAACCTATAGATAGAACACTATTGCACTTGCCTGATATCTTGTTCGACGAGGATGACAGGGTAACGTGTTCGTGTTTAGGATGAGAGCTCTGCTAATTATCTGGTTTCGGCATTTTAATGGGAACATTTAGATGGATACGTATATGTGTGCGCCTGTGGATGCAATTATTCAATAATAATCAGTCCAGGAAATATGCAATGTGCAAGTCATGCGTGTGCGTAGGGGTTTACTTGA
Organism: Epistrophe grossulariae; assembly: GCA_929447395.1. Taxonomy (NCBI): domain Eukaryota; kingdom Metazoa; phylum Arthropoda; class Insecta; order Diptera; family Syrphidae; genus Epistrophe; species Epistrophe grossulariae. The sequence goes on from OV839568.1 coordinate 44,848,126, forward strand.
CCAGGCATTTGCCAATCCAATTGACCTGCCTGGCAATGTGTTAATTTCATGTGGGCCACATTGTTATCGTTGTTTCTCAAAATCATGTCAAAGAGCTGATAAAACGAGTACTAGCATAATAAGTTCAGCTTTTGATTGGACCTATAAGTGTATATATGTATAAGTATCTATGCAGCGTCCACGTACATTTAGGAATAACAACGTTTATTTGCGTCGTTTAAAGAGTTTTGGTATGCTTCTTAATAGTATTTTCAATAAAATTGATATTGTTATTCAGCTACAGCCGCTGTTATTTGAATGAAAATAAAATTACGTATACGCCATACGCATATTTTCATTTCAAGAACGTGAGATAAACTTTTTTAGGCCTGTGGTATATTTTTAATAAGCTATTTTTATGCATTTCAAAGACTTTGTTTGTTGTTTGGAGAGAGATGTGATAAATTTTTAAATGATGTCGGCATCATAAGTTTTTTCAATTTTTCACTAAAATTTTTGTTGTCGAGATTTGTAAAATGGTGCACATCGATGGAAAGGTCCGTTTATCGTCCAGTTAGAAGTAAAAATCGCAACCACTTACGTGGCTTCGTTGCAGAGCTATCGAGTTTCAAAAGAAATCTGATTTTTAAACTTTTAAATGACCCGGCATCATAACTTTTTTCAATTTTTCACTTAAATTTTTTTTGTCGAGATTTGTAAAATGGTGTACATCTATGAAAAGGCCTGTTTATTATAAATTTGGACAAAACAAATTTTGATGACCTTCTATGATGCCGGCATCTTTCATGTATTCTGAATATATTTATTTAAAAATAAGAAACTTTCTAAATGCAACTTTAAACGTTTATTTTGTTTATAACAACAAAATGATTGTCCACAGTAATAAACCGCATGGAATCTGAGATCTTGAGTTGACTTCAAATTACGTCTAGTTACATCGAAAAAATCATTTCAGTGACCGAGAACCTGCCCCGGCGCGCGCATCCACCTCTTGCTTAACTTTGTTTAAAAATATTTAAAGAAAACACTTTCAACGTGATGTGGAAATAAAACATCATGCTGTACAGGTTGGGTTAAAAATGATTTTTTTAAATTATTTTTTTAAAAGAATTTATAACCTATAGCATGTTCATTGTTCATACTTAATTCTAACAGGTTTCAAATTACAGTCCTGTGAAGTTAGCAAAAGAATTGTTTAAAATTTAATAAAAAATGAGAGTTCCCGGTAACAAACAACGAGTTCTAGAGTTCCTCATACTTTTTTTCAATAGTTCTAGCGAATGAAGTGTTAAAATTAGAAATTTTTTTTTTTGCTAACTTCACGCAGCAAAGAGTTTTTTGAGAAAAAGAGTTCTGAGCATGTTTTTCAACTTAAAATAAAGAGTTCTAGAGTTCCTGCTGGGTTTTAGAAAGAGTTCTGCAAAATTGGAAAAGTTAGGGCAAATTAAAGTGCCCATTGACTTAGAACCAAAAATTTTTAAAATACAAAAAAATCGAAAAAAAAGAGTTCTGATTAGAGTTCCCGATAACAAAACAAAGAGTTCTAAACATTTTCCAAACAACTTTTTTTCTAAAACGTTATTCGCAAATTCAGGTGCCCATTGACTTAGAACCAAAAATTTAAGTCAATTTGCGAATAACTTTTGAAAAAATTGTTTTATAGAAAAAAAAATTATTATAGGAAATGTTTAGAACTCTTTGTTTGCTATCGGGAACTCTAATCAGAACTCCTTTTTTTTATTTTTTGGATTTTGAAAAATTTTGGTTCTAAGGCCGTGTCCGAATTGCGTTAAAATGTTGGTTAACACTTGACGTTTGGTTAAATTTTGACACTAGCATGGTGAATAAAATGGGTTAAAAATTACCCAGCTCTAGAACAGGTTAAAATTTGACACTAGTGGTTAAATTTTGACGTTTCTCAAGAAAGAGAGAAAATTGAATTCGAAATAATTTGTATTATGTGCATGTACACATACCTCGCGTAGTCGTTGCTGTGTTATTGCAGTCCTCGGTAATAATACGCTGATATTTTAAAATATATAAAAGAATTAATATAAAATACTTCCTCAAATTGCTATTCATCTTGCAAAATTAATGCCAATTGGTTGTTTTGTTTTATTTTGTTTTTTTTTTAGTTTGTTGACAGCTGTAAACTAGGAATTTTTCCGTAATGTTTGGGGATATAATAGATGCAAAACCTTTAAAAGTAAATCAAATTAAGAAATTGGTACTTTATTCGCGTCAAATTTTTATTTTGATAAATTTCTAGCTGGATTTTGTATAAAATATTTATTTTCTGGAATAATTAAACACATTTTTGGTTAGGGAAATTTCTTTAATCTTGCGGGAATTTTAACTAAAAATCCCATTTAACCCATCCTATTTTAATCCAGTTCGGACAGCAAAAATAAAAAAAATTTATCCCATTGTAAACAAACGTCAAAATTTAACCAGTGTCAGAGAATTTTAACGCAATTCAGATACGGCCTAAGTCAATGGGCACCTTAATTTGCGAATAACTTTTGAAAAATTAGTTTTAGAGTAAAAAGTTATTAGGAAAAAATTAAGAACTCTTTGTTTGCTATCGGGAACTCTAATCAGAACTCAAATTACTATATATTTTTTTAAATTCGAAAAGCCTTTAAATTTAAAATAAATTTTTGGGTCACCCTGTCCAAAATTGATTTTTATATTTTTTTATTTTTTTTTGCTTAAAAATTAGACATACATTTTATAAAGAAATATGTTTTATTACTTTCGCTATGTAGCTACAAATCTATAATCGAAAATTCTAAATAGTGGTCAAAATTAATTTGTAATTGAAACTTTTTGAATTATAATAAAACTAATTGAAACAGCATCCTTTATAAATATTCTACTAAAGCAATAATTTTTTCGATTTTGAAAATTTGTCAACGTTCATTCCTATTCACCTTCTTTAATATCAAAAACTCTTTTAATTTAGGAAAAATTCATTCAAAAAGAGGCTAGAAAGTGGGCGGATTACAAAAAACATAATAGCTGCGTTTTATTTTCCCCCAGATCCAATCCAGATCAGATCATGAAAATAAAACAACCCAGGATCTCAGTGACAACTTGTTATATACCCAACTCTTTTTTCCTTTTGTTATTTTTATTTGTATACACCCGTTGTCTATTTTCTTTACACTACTGACGACATTTACAAATTAAGGGTGTGTGTTCAAAACGGATTTGGAAATCCGAATCCAAAACAAAGTTGGATCTTGTGTTGTTTTTGTAATACATGTATTTTCGTAAGCAAATCCAATCTGGTTCGGATCTCGGAGAAAATAAAACACAGCTAATGTTCAATATAACAATCAGTACCTTCCTATAGTTTGTTTACAAGATTGTTAATTAAGTTTTTTTAACAATTGGCATTTAAATAAAGTGTAATGTGGGGTGATTTTTAAAGATTAAGATTACAACGGAATGTTTTTTAATTGAAGAAAATTTTATGTTGTCATCTTTTTTTTTAAATATTAATTTTATTTGTTAATTTTGTTTGTTATTTGTTGTTAATTTCAAATATAAATTTATTTACAAATAAAACAACCACTAAAATTGAAGAAAAATAAGATTTTAATTTTTTGCATATTTGCATTTTAATAATTTGCAATAAAGTAAATAAATAAATTGGTTTTTTATTTTTTTATAAACCAAACAAATTACAAACAAAAATTATTTTGTTTGCTGTTTTTGAAGCCCTGTCTTTATTTCTATTAGAACTTAAAAGTAGAAAATAAAAAAAAAACATCGGATTTTGTATTTTTGTCTCGACTTTTGGCCTTTTGGACTACAGTGCGGCGGGCGGCGGCGCGCGCTCGCAACTCGTATAGCACACGTCAGTATTATGAAAAAAAAAAATTTTTCATTTTCGTCATTAAATCAAATTCGATGAATATTTGCTTAACATCAACCGGTCTCACTGTCTAATAATAACACGCTTTTATAAAATCTCTATATAACTGGATACTTGTTATATAATTAAAACAAAATTTTCTTGCATAATATTATTTTGCTAACCCGCCAGTGGCTCACTACATTGGCAATATTTGAAGTATCATAATATTTTGCAGAATATTCCCACTAAAGATGGAGGCCCCCTTTTTGGTTCAGCATCAGCATACTGTATAGACAGACAAAATAGAATTTCCGACACCAGTTTTTTTTTACTCAGGTAATTTTATTTTTTTTGTCAATCTGTCAATTTTACTAAATTTTGAGTGAAATACGATAAAATTTGGGCGCGTTTGTTTTTTTTAATTCAAGTGGCAACATATAGAGCCCCATATTGCACGTGATACACTATACATGTGTACACGTGTAATTAAATTATTTGCGTATGAACAGGTGTATTTTATGTTACACATGTTTTTTTGGCTTTTTTGTCTCCAAGTTGTGTTACATATAAAAATATTATTTGATAATAAAAATGAAAAAAATAAAATGTTTTTATTTTTATTAATTTTATTAAAAAAAAATTTAATTTTACAATTTTTGTTTTTAATTTTTATTGAAAATGCAACGCATTTCGGAGTCTTTACTCCATCCTCGTGCAAATTACCTTTTGTTTGATCATTTTTTTTAAATAAAATTAATAAAAACAATTTTTTTTTTATTTTTTTTTTTCACTTTTATTATCAAATAATATTTTTAGTTACACATGTATCTAGGCAATACACGTGTGATAACTTCTAAATCGTAATTATGATGTTTAAGGGTTCAGAAGACGTCGAAAAATAAATACAACTAATTTTTTTTTTGTGTAGCATAACATCAAGTAGTACCTAAAAACCGTTATTTTACACTGTAAAAATAACTAAAAATCGCATCACCATGGTCAGTTAGAAAAAAGTTACGCTTTTATAATTATATTAGGCGCTGCAGTTTTAGCTCTCATTGAAACTCATCATTGAAAATTTTAATTGGTAATTTTAAGGCACTTAAATAGTGAAATCAGTGATTATTTTAATGCAAATAAAAAGCTGATAACTCAATTATTATTTCTAGTCAACAAAATATTTCATTTCGGCCCAGCCTATCGCAGGAAATGAATTTCTTTATTTCAATGATTGAACTACCTTAACATTGATCATTGAAATCTTAGAAATCGTTTTATGTAGGGCCAAAATGAAATATTTGTTTGACTATAAATAATAATCGAGTCATCAGCTTTTTATTGGCATCAAAATAATCAATGGTTTCGCTTTTTTAGGGCCTCAAAAATGAAAATTAAAATTTTCAATGATGAGTTTCAATGAAAGCTATAACTGGCGCCATATAATTATTATTAATTATATACATGTGCATTTTTATTTACAATTGTATTTAGCACAAACACGTGTATACGTGTTGAATTTTTTTTACTTCATGGGTACATGTGACACAAATACACGTGTATAAATTATAGATATCTACACGCTTAAAATCAAGAGTTCTATAGTGGCAACCATGGTTTGACTATAACTTGAACCGATCCAACTTAATGGCTCCACACTTTACATACTATATGGCTTGTATTAAGTTTGATACTTTTACAAACATTTAAAAGAGTTGACAAGCCTCTCTATCCCGGTTTTCGATATGACTTAATAAACTTGAAACATTCACTTTGAACGTCATATATTAATTGAAAGTTTAGTTCTCTTTTAATGTGTTGCGAAATAAAATCATTTAAACCTTTTAATTAGCCAACCTATAAAATAGACTAAACTAAAAGAAAAAAAAAAACAAAATTAATTGTTATGAAATATATTTAAAAAAATTAAGCTGTTATGGTGTTTTCCTAAACAGAAAATTTATTCAAACTGCAAACCACATAAGCATAGTCAAAATACTTTTATAATAATTATCTAAAAACGTGTTTATTTTAAACTTTAATAATTTAAATTAAAGTCTAATAACTATAAAGCCGGTTTTTTTTTATTAAAAGACAGATTAGAATGTTTCCCCTCATAAATTAAAATCGAGTCTATCAGAAATAATTCCCCTTCTTTTTTGTTTCAAATATATCATTTCGTTCACCAGTCATACCTTTATTTCCTATGTAGAAAAGCCCTTAAGCTTTAAGCAAGTGACTTAAGCATAAGCAAACCAGACTTTCTTCCTATAAGTACCAAATTTTGTTTGCTTGCTTGCTTAGCCAAACCTTCCTCAGTTTGAACATATTGCTACCGATCACATTTAAATTATTTTAAACATTATAATATGTACTTTCAATTTTCATCAATATGTTCTTTTTATACAAAGTTTAGGAATGATCTTCATTAAGACCATCAAACAGCTGATTTGGATGTGAGAGGTTCGTATTATATAGAAATCATTATAGTGTGGTTATGGGCCACTCCATTATGGTCTTTCTATATACGTATAAGGTGTTTAACCTTCAGAATACTTATTCCGGACGATTCTATATAGCAACATTAAAACACACAAATTATGTTATCTCATCTTAAATAGGTATACCTAGAAGAAGCTATAAAAGCTTTGATCAACGTTCACTGAGAGTTTATTTGAATCTTAGTCCGGTTTTGGTTTAGTTGTGTCTCGTAATTATTAGAATTATTAAAATTTAAAAAAAAATATAAAATATGTCGAAATTCGTATTATTCTCTGTTCTCATCGTTCTGATGTCGATGTACCAACCAATTAACTCATTCGGAATAGTTCGTGTGGATGTCCAAAAAGGTTTGCTTTTTTCCCTTATACATAATTTAAGCAGACTTTTTAGTTCGTTTTTTTTTTGTATTTTAGATCCCGCACTTTTAAATGCAATTGGCAGTGCAATTAGTTCGAAAATTCAAAGTTGGAATAGCATTTTGAACAGTCTTCTTGCAATTAAGTCCTCATACAAAACTGTGAATATCAATACTTCTTACGGTAGCAACATTGCCAGTAGCACCAGCAGCGGTAGTAGCAGCAGCGGTAGTAGCAGCAGCAGTGGCAGTCAAGTTGTCTATAATACCGTTCCTCTGTACAAGAAGGTAGTAAATGTTAACTATGCAGCTGCTCCAGTTGTCACCAATACAATTGAAGAATCAAGCGCTGATTCAGATGCATCAACATCATCATCATCAAGTAGCTCAGTAGGTGCAGCTGGCCAGACCGTCTTCAAGGCAGTTAAAGTTGTTGGAGGTGTTGCAGCTTCAGGTCCAGCTCCAGCCACAGCAGCAGTTGCGTCTGAGTCTGCATCAACATCAACTTCTTCCACGAGTTCTGGTTCTGCTTCAGTGGCGTCGCCAAATAGTGTTGGCTATTCATACAGAAAGATCTATGGTTAAATTTAAAAAAAATAATTAGCATGTTTGTTTGATGAATAAATAAACTTTTGCGTAAAGTACTTTAGTGATAGAGAAACTATTTGTAGATATTTTGAATATAAATTTTGTTTGTCTTTTTTGTTACAAGCTTCACATTAACCACAATAAACATACATATATGTAGTTTCAATATTATACATTTTGGTGTGTCGTGTGTGTGTTTGAGAGATTTAACCTCAACTCAATGTAAAGTTTCTGGATATATTGATTGATGGCTTTTAACCTTGAAGCTGAAAAGTAAACTGTATAACTTAATGATTATCATGCTACTGGTTGGATATGAAGATAAAGCACAGTGTGTTCTTGCAAGAAAAGAATTTAGTACAAGAGGAAGTGTTAAAAAAAAAATAATTATATGAACTTTGAAAAAATTAACGATTGATTCACACTTAGAAGTTCTCCCACTTTTCTCTTAATTTTGTAAGAGATTTGAATTGCCTGAAAATGAATTAATATAAATGTTTACCAACTATTCAGAATAGGTACTAAGTACGTCTTCCTGTAGAAAATATTTGAATTTGTTTTTAATTCCTTATAGGTCATTTATCCTTCAACTCTGTGCATTGTAAAAGACTATACAAGAACAAAGAGCACAAAGCACTCAAATTTTTGGTTATTAAAGTTAACCAAAAAACAGGAATATGAGTCAAGATTATGAAAGAAATCTCAAATGATATTGGCTCTAGTGAGTAATATTATGGTGAAAACCCAAAAAAACTTTGGAGATAATTTTGTATGAATAAAAATTCGTTTCCACCCCTCCATACAAAATGCTTCCCTATACGATCAAAGATGAGTAGATCCAAGACCATTTGAAGGCAGCTATAGCGCAATGCTAGAAAGTTTTAAATACCTCAAAGTTTTAGATACAATTATCTAGGTGATTTGAATATATAAGGTGACAAAACTAAGATGTATGGGTTGAAATAGGAATAGAAAGAAATCGTTTATTAAGGGGGTTTATATTTCTTCGTTTAGTCCGAGGGAATTTTCTAAGAAATTAACTATAAATACATGGTGTGCCATAATCAATGGTTAAAACTAAAACTGGTGATAAGCCAAGTCATGAGCTCTCAGAATATATAGTAACTTGTCAAATGTCCATTCCGAATCATAACGGTTTTCGATTAACGGCAGGTTTTTTTTTTTTAATTTCGAAAAACCCCTACTTTGAAACAGGTTTTTGTTCACCCTGTCCTTATTTGATTTTTGTTTTTTTTTTTTTTTATTTTTGCACTCAAATAGCTATTGTATATGTATTTGTAAATGAAGTAAGAAAAATTTGAGCCAACAGTAAAAATAAAAATTATTAAAAAATCTCGTTTAAAAACAAGATTTATTTTTACTTGTTTAATGTTTTGGTATACCTTGTCTGATTGAGTTCAAATTGTTACAACTTTCAATCTAGCGTTTGGTAGTAATATATCTTTTAAAAAACTTCGATAAAATGTCAAATTTTTAAAAGTAAAAACCAGTATTCAATCGCATGATTTTTACTTCCGATATATAGGTAAGTTACGGATTCGTAAAAAAAATTGAACTCGGGTTTTTTATCTAAGTTGACATTACGATGCTAGCGAGTCGAATAAAGTGGGTCTCGCAATTCTGTCCGTCTGTTTGTCCTTTTGGCTGTAGCTTAAACGTGTCGCTTGATTTTCTTCAAAGTTGGTACCTAGCGTTTTTTGTGCATTCCCCCACCCGCTTTTTTCATTTTTTTTAAGACCAAAAATAACTGTACCTGCCGTACAAATTTTTTTAATAAAAAATTAAAATACTATTTTTCTCAAAAACGTGCCCACAACTTAAAAAAAAATTTCAATAATTTGTTTTACAAAAAGGCAACCATTTTATAAAAAAAAAATTTCCAAAAAATGGTAGGTACCTCCCATAGAACCATTTTTTTTTATTTTCGATTTTCTCAAAAACATTTCAACTGATATTGATCAATTTTTTTATGGAGAATGTTTGAAAATTTTTTAAAAGTTTTGTATACCAAAATTTCCAAAAAAAATTTGTTTGGATTTTTAAAAAAAGTTTCAACATTTTTTTTTTTTGAGAACTCAATAATTCGAAAACTACTTGGTCAATTTTTATTAAACTTGGCATCCAGCAGTATTTTAACATTATCTATTAGATTTTAAATGAAAATTATTCTTAAAACCAAAAATATCGATACGTCCCATATAAATGTTTAGAAACCGGAATTGAAAATCTCATTTTTCTCAAAAATGGCTCCTACGATTTTGATAAAAAATTTGTTTCTGAATTAATATCTATACAATCTACCATATTGTTGAAAAAGAAAAATTATCTATGGTTTAAAAATGGTATCTCTCATAGAACCATTTTTTTGATTTTCAACTATATCATTACCAGTTGAAGTGATTTTAATGAATTTTTGTGCACAAAAGCTTCAAATAAGTTCTAATAATATTGCGTATTTCAAAAAAAATAAATATTAGCAGAACTATTTTTTGAAAAGTCCATATTTCGAAAATGGGTAGATAATATTTTTTTAATTAATTTTTTAACTCCGGAATAATAAAAGCTAAAAAATTGCGTACCATTTTTTAAAAAACCTGCTCCAACGATTTTCATTTTTTTTTTCTCATAAATTGGGATTTTCTTAAGAAATCGGATGATGTACATCGCATTGGTGTCAAAACAATTTAAGAGGTTGTTTAATCAATTTATGTTTAATTACATATTTTTTTTTTTTACAAATTTTCGGTCTAAACTGTAAGTAGTAAGTTCCATGCATATTTGCAATACGGTACTATATTGTTCATAAATAAATGTACCTACTCGCATAATACTACCTTAAACTTAAATCTTAAGCAGTATACAATATAGGCTCCCGTAACTAATTTATTTCTTTTATAAGATAAATATAGTTTTTGATATATTAAAACTTTAAAAACAGAGTGTGATCGCACATAAGAGCAAGTTCGTGCGACCCAGTCGTGCACCAATTTTTTTTATAAATATTTTTAAAAAATTGACCGGTCAAAACTTAAAAAAACATGTTTGAACACTTTTCCGCAGCCTATCTTTTCAGACAATAAGAGTTCAGAGTGTCGGCCCTTAGGCAACAATTAATACTCTCAATTGCAACCTGTAACTTATACGCACTTTTTCTCTCGGATCAATTGGAATTAATATATTTAAAAAATAAACTTGGTAAATTAATGGTGGGGAAATGCTGAGAGGGGAACTTAGCGAAATTTTCTTTTATCCTTGAAACTTTGAGGAAAAATAAAATGGAAAATTCAGCCTGCTACAAATTAATTATTGTTTCAAAATTCTCACAGCAGTTGTTAACAACAAATCTTCTAATTTTGTATGGAAAATGCAAATCGTCGCCCGAGAATTGTTTTGTCGTAAACGCCAAAATGCACTTTTTTAAAGTGGGTATGCAGTTCTATGTTTTCAAAGGTCCTCTTTCCATTTCTGAAATCAGATTTGACCTATCATTTACCGTTACATGAGAAAATTAGTATGCATTTGTCGTATATCCGCACAAAATAACTCATCCCTTAGTTTTGTTTTGTCGTAAACGCCAGATCTTGGCATATACGACAAAATATCCATGTATTTCCGCGATAAATTTTTTTAATATTGTTTTGTCGTACGTATATAGGATTAATTGCATTTTTTTTTAGTTACAAACCTAATTATTAAAAATCAAACGCATCACTTACAATGTCATGTGATACCTTTTTTAAACCCAAAAATCCATCCATTAATTCCGTTTTTCAATTTATTTTTTTAATGCAATAGTTTTGGAAAAATTAATTTTCAAACCCAAATTTAAAAAAAAAATGAATAAAGTTTTTTTCAAACTCATTTTGTTTAAAATTTTACATTATTTTCTAGTAATTTTGTTTTTAATATTCAACTCTCGTATCAGTTTGTATTCAAACACTAAAAACCAGATGTTAAAATGTCTTCTAGTTTAAAAAAAAATAGGAAATCTCGCTCGGTTCGGTATTGCATTCAACTAACGCATTTGTGTTCATTTTGTCGTACTGAAGTACTGATTTTCGTGGCGTATACGATCTTGGAGATAATCCTCTATATAGATTAAAAACTAAAACCGACTCAACAATCTGAATACCTTAATCAAAAGAAGATTTTCCACACAAAATTTTATTAAAATTGTAGAAAACTTCATCGGTCAGTTTCTTTTTTATTTAAACGCGAAACTTAAAATGCGATTTCCCAAAATTGCTCAAATGGTTTATACGACAAAACAATTCTCGGGCAACGAAATTTTATTCCTATTGATACACACTTAGGGAGGCAAAAGTCTAAAATCAAACAAGATAAATGGATGAGATATATAAAGATGCTAGTTGTACAAATATTTGAAACTTTCGTTCAGATCAACTGGGGTTCAAGTTTAAGTATATGTTAGTATAGCCTATTATATTCTTGAACCTATGGTTAAATCTTAGTAAAACGACCAAAAAAGTTTAGTTAAAATTTTTAATCAAAAATGAATCACAAGTTTACAACACTGCAGGCCCTTAGATTCTTATTTGTATTAGTTAATTAAACGAATTTATTTTGTTCTTGGAAAAATTGACTCAATTTGAATACATATCTAAATTTTTGTCTCCAGATAACTTCAGTGCAATTTTACGATATAAAAAATGCAAATACTTCTTAGATGATATTCATTCTAAAAATAAATAAGTAATTAAAATAATCATTGCATATTATTTAACTAAAACCAACAAAACCTAGATTTAAACTTTGCGATCAGAGTCACAGAGTTCAGGGTCATCTTTTTTTCATATAGATATAATAATTATGTAATTAAAACTGCAAAATACAGCGAACTGGCACATTGTTCGAAATTATCATTTTCAGTTATGAAAATAAAAATATATACACATCTTAATAAAATAAATCTGTAGATACATATTTTTTTTGAATTGGAATTAAATTTAAATTAAATGCAAATGTAACGCAGGTTATTAGTTAGATGCTTAAAGAATACCTACCTCTTATAAATGATGACAATGTGAATCAAAGGTTCAATAAACCGACTTTTATTTGTTTAGCCAATTTTTTTACAGGCTATTCACATAAGATTCGACAAAAAACTAGATTGTCTAGATTAGGTTAACAAATAAAAAAAAAAAAAGAGGGTGGATGTGGCCCACACTGGCAAGTAGCAACAGCTGCCATTGGTGCCCTATAGACCCAAAGTTATTTTGTAATAAGAAAATTTACAAGTCAAGATCTTTGATGACCTTGTCAGGGTCATCTTTTTTTCAATCATACCATCAATATATACCATCAAAGTGAAGTCCAAAAATGGGCCAATTGTTTTCGAGATATTCGAGACGAAAAACATATTTGAGCAATTTTTTGTAGCTTTGTTCTGGAATTTTGTTGATTTAAACAAAAAATTGTCATTTAAATAATTCTTCAAACTTTATCAGTTATTGACTACGTCATTGTGTGTAGAATAAAATTAGTCCGGCTTCGAAATCAACGTTTTTTCCCAAGTTAATCGAGCTAAAAATCGTTTTTCAGCAATTTTTAGTATTTTGGTAGTAAAAAAAATTCAATTGAATTTTTTTCAAAACCATACCAGTAATCAATATAGAATACAATTAAATTAAAGTGAATATCATTTTTTTTTTCTCAAAATATTCGAACCGAAAACGATTTTCTACAAATTTTTGCAAGATTTGAAAAAAAAACTTTCTGGTGATTTTTTAAATTCTTTCCAATTCTTCATTACGTCAATATTATATAGAATAAAATTAAACTAAAGTCATTGGCATTTTATGTTCTCAAGATATTCGAGACGAATGGCAATTTTTTTATATTGTTATGATAAGAAAATTTAATTTTTTTTAAACCCCTTTCTGCCATTCATTACGTTATTATGTGTAAAAAAAATTATTTTAAGTCAATGTCTCTATTCGTTCTTGAGATAGGTTAGCTATCCATAATGATACCCTAGCGACTTGATCCCCATATAAATCCCATGACAAAGCCCGTTAAGGACATAGATGAAGTTTCAGTGAGCTGTAGTCCGAAATGTCGGAGGGTGCCTTCAAGTTAGTTGAATTAAGAAGTTCTTGAGATACAGTGAACGAAAGAATGTATCACGAATGTATGAACGCGTACACACACACATATAGACATCTCTCTAAAATCTTTCTAAAAACGATGGATTTGGATTCTTGGGACCTCGAAACGTCGAGATAAAATTTTCGATTCGACAAATCGGATCAATCACAATACTTCCAATGGGAAGTTAAAAATAGTTGGGTTTATTTATAACCTTTTTGTCGATTTGTTTCTTTTCATTTGATATTATGTAAGTTTATTAATTATAAATTATGTTTTTTCGCAACATGACAATATGGGACACAATGAATAAATTAAAAATGGTACACAGTGAACCACTGATGGAGGCTCCAATATTCAAATGTTTCATTCAATGTAGATATTCCAAACATGTCAAAAAAATTCTGCCGATTTGTCACAAAATTTGACATTTCGTAATATGTAATGTAGTTTGTCGGATTCTCCGGTTTAGTAGTTTTCGTATGAAATAATCTGCTTTCAACAATAGCTTTCTATAATGAATCAATTTATAATTTTTGTTTTATCTTTTAAAAATTGTCTAATTTTACGTTACAAATATGTCTTTTTTCCTATCCCCATATAGCAACACCATATTTAAACTCGGTTGATACCACAATTTACTTTAATTATTGCAGCTCTTTAATTAAATTATTAACACCAGACATGCCTTAAATTTTTCTTCTTTTCTTCAACAACAACGGCAATCGTCCCTTTTTTGTTTTGTTTTTGTTTAATAGTGCTATGTTGAATCTATCAATCAGTGTCAAAAGATAGTGACATGTAGAAAAAAAACACAGAACAATGCCAACAAACACAAACCGACTGGGACACAAGCAGCAGCACCGCGCTACACTACTCTATACAGTATAGCATAGGAGCAACACCCAACCAACAATCCGGGCATCCCGCGATGTTGGATTGATTGCAGTTTGATTTCAGTTTAATTCAACCATTTACCTTTGGGCATGATGGCATCAGAAGTGGAATCAGGATCAATTGCTCCGCATATACTCGTATAGTTTGAATTAGAATTAACAATCTAACTGACTGACAATAATTGATGTGCGCCCAGGACTATACAACAGAAAGAAGTACATATACACAGCAAAAGAATGTCAGGACTCAGTCAAGACCAGGAGGCGATGGACTTTATAGGGACTATGATATGGCAAAGACTTGGCTATATGAGTTTGGTGTTTGTGAGAAAAATAGCAAATATCCACGACTATATAAGTCGCACGTACTTGCTCTTTCAGTAGATAAGTATGTATATGAGGTTTGGAGTTTGATTTCAGCAAAGTCTAATGGCCTGTTGTACAATAGTGGTTCAGCCTTGGTCCAAGATTTTAACTCACCGATTTCGGCAGATTAACTAACGTTCAACGCTGGTTCAAGTATGAAATTGGTTATTATCACACCACTTGAACAGTAAACCACTGTTGAAACTCAATTAATCCACCGAAATCGGTGGATAAAAATTGCTGAACCACGGTTTAGATATTTGTACAACTGGCCCTAAGTGTATTTCGCACGTTTTCTAAATGCAAGTAATTCTGCTTAAAAAACACAAAAAAATTTCGATACCTGAAAAAATAGATAAATTTAGATAAATAAAATGAATCAACAAAACACGGCCCTCTATTTTTAAGCCATATCCGTAAAAATACTTGAGTTGAAGTCTCTACTGTCTCGGCTTTCTGGTTGTTAATATTATTTTAGAAAGTTTATAGAAATCCGTTAACCAGCTGCAGAGAATGTCGAAATTAAGAAAAAATAGATATGTGAGAAATTCCATATTAATAACGATTTTTACCAAAACGCAGACCATTCCTACAATAGTACCCATATTTTTTTTTATTTCGTTAAAATCGTTTAAGCCTTCTTGGAAAAAATATAATTTCCTCAAAGTTAATAAGGCAGCTACTTTTAATCTAAACAGTTCAGTAAAAAATAAATGTCTCTTCTAGGAAAAACCTTCACTTAACAAAGACTTAATTCCAAAGCTTGAAACAAACACTTTGCAGTTTGTGGGTCATGATAGTAGGACAGAATTCCCCTTGACCCTTTTTTGGTATCGTAATTTCAAAATGATTACAAATACAAATCTCGAGTTAGATTTTTTTTTTTACAATTCCAAAACTTGTCTTATGCTACATTTCTACCTATATATTTTATGTACAGTGCAACCAAGTAAAAACAATGTACTAAAGAAGGGTCATCGCCGTGCGGGACGTGTTCGCACTCGCAGTTGAATTTTCAATATAAAAGTGTACTCGGTTAATTTAGATTGAAAGTCAAAGCGCAGTGATTCCTATATATATATTTAGAATCGTGCGAAATATAGCTACAACGAACTAATGGACTTATGTGGATCAGAGGATTTATTGAGCAGTGACGTTTATTGTGCTGCCAATAAAGACTTAATTTGCTCGCCTTAATCGCTTCCAAAGCAATAATTCTCAATGGTTTTTCTATTAAAGACCATGCATTTGAGAATGCATTGAAACCAAGGATTTTTTTGTCCCTACATCTCTTAAGTTATATTGCAGGAAAATTATAAAGGAAACTTTATACAAATACAGTCGAATATTTTGGGAAAAAAATATTAAAATAATTGAAAATGTGAAAATAAAATTTATGTACATACCTTAATAGATTTGGAAGATTTTCTGGTTGATGAGGAAAATATTAAATTTGACAAATTCAAAGATATCTAAAAAAGAAAGCGTTTTCAAAGCCTTATCAAGTATATACAAATTAAAATTGGGGCAAAACTTAGCTTCTACCTCAAAAGTTTTTCAAAAACGCAACGAAGTTTAAAAAGTGTTTGTGTTTTTAAAGGTTAGAAGGAATAATAATAACACAGGCCTACATTGCTTTTGGTGCCGCTAAAATGAAAACTGTTTCTAAATTTACTAGTTACCCTGCGGTTGTAACTGCATGCTTACTTCTTTGATCCTACGTCATATATTGGGTGATATGCATAAAACGGAAGTAATTACTAGAAGTATAAGGTTGAAGTTAAAACTATAACTTTTAGTCTAAGACTAGAATTAAAGTATTTACTTCATTTCGTATGCATAAAATTAAGTTCATATACATACGTCCTGGCAAATACAACCAGTAGATACTAAATTCATCCAAGTAAATACTAAGAATTCATCAGAAATTGAAGTAAATGCTGTTTTTTGTTCTATTTCTTGATAATAAACACAATTTTTAAAAGATTAACACTTGTACAATATTTAATTAGATTAATGGGCGAATATCCTTACCAAATAATGTATTCTTCCGAATGGAAAAAAAGGATTCAATTTTTCAACATGCGTACATTCGAAGCTCCTCTATGTATATGATGAAAAGCTGTGTTTACTAAACCATTCATCTTTTCCATCCAGTTGTTCCTCATAATTTGATGAAAATTTTATCAAATGGCCTAATCTTTTATTAGTATATGCAAAAAATCATTAACTGTTCTGAAACATTGTTTGGACTTAGCTTATACCTTTCCGAAAACAAACCTGAAAACCAGGATTTCCAAAAAAAAACCTGAACAAATTCTATTTTTTTTTTTTTTTAAATTTAAAATACATAAATCATGAACCATTTGTTAGATTAGCGAATAATGCTTTTATTTATCAGTTTCAAAAATAACCAATAACTAAATAATTAAATGATAAGATAAAAGTCATTTCCAAGGTATATAAGAATATGCTCTTCATAAAGATCTAAAAGGGGGGCAAGTCCATATTTTTAGCCTAACGGCTTTTTTCACTTAAAATTTGAACAAAAAAAAAGCGATCTTTTGATGCATAACCGAGGCAATTGCGACTAAAAATAAGAGCGTTATTTGCGTTTGGTCCAAAAAGGCAACTGAATGATCTGTTTTCTTTTTTACTGTTGAACAATCCAAATATTGATTGATAGTTCGAAATATACTCAATAACTAATTTTTATGTGTTTTATTTACATAAATCAAAATCTGGAAGCAAATTAATTACATTTTGGTGCAAATGAAGGCCACAACCAAACTTTAAAAAATCGCAGTAATTACTAAAAATGTTTATTTAACCTAAAACTTTATTAAAAAAATGTGAAAATAATACGTAAATTTTAAAACATTCGTGAAATAATTTATTTTTCAAAGAGTTTTTTTTTCCCACAAAAAGTTAAATTTGGACTTGCCCCCCTTTTGATGCAAGGTCCTCAATTGCAATGGCTTATCAATGAAATGTGCAAATAATTCGGTAAATATGTAACGGGTGATTTTTTAAGAGGTTTAGAACTTTTTTAAAAAAAAAAACACAAAAAATTCGAAAAAATGAATGAAATATTTATTTGAATCGATAGTTTGAACCTTGCAATTTAATGTTTAAAGATAATTTCATGCAAATGTTGACCGCGGCTGCGTCTCAGGTAGCCCATCCGCTGAGTCCAATTTTGGCATACTCTTTCACACATATCGGCCGGTATCTCACGAATGAATGCATGGATGTTGGCTTCCAGTGCGTCAATCGAAGCGGGCTTGTCCCTATAGACATTAGCCTTGACATACCCCCACAAAAAATAGTCAAATGGTGTCAAATCGCACGATCTAGGCGGCCAACTGACCGGCCCGAAACGTGAAATTAACTGTTCACCAAACTCGCCTCGCAATTGCGCCATTGTTTCGCGTGCTGTGTGGCATGTGGCACCGTCTTGTTGAAACCACATATCATGCCAGTCAAGAACTTCCATTTCGGGCAAAAAAAAGTTTGTTATCATCGCTCGGTAGCGTTCACCATTGACAGTAACGCTGCGATTCGCATCATCTTTGAAGAAATATGGCCCAATAATGCCGCCGGCCCATAAACCGCACAGTACGTAAACGTGTTGGTGGTTTAATGTCCAACAAAGTAAATTTGGTGCGAAATTTGGTCACAATCTTCCGAATAGACTGCTCAGAAGGTCGAGAATGCCGACCATAAAATGGAAGCAGCGCGCGATGAACATTTCGAACCGAGCACGAATTTTGATAGTAAAATTCAATAATTTGCAAGCGTTGTTCATTTGTAAGACGATCCATGGTTAAATTGCAAACCAAACTGAAGCTGTTTGACAGTGACACAAGGTACTAAACACACGTCAGCTGTCAAAACCAGTGTTGCCAAAACCAAATCAGCTAAAAAATCACCCGTTTTTAACAGCAATCCCAATTTCAATAAACACAGCGACCAAAAATATGATTTAAGACTATTATTTTTTGGTTCCAAAGCAACCTAATTGATGGTTTAAAGCAAAAAAGTATGTACCTACAATCTACATACTTTAAAATGTTCAAGTTGCTATTTTGCAACTTCGACAAAAATTAAGTAATTCCCACAGAAATAAAGTACTTACTACTTTTTATGCATGCGGAGTAAAGTTTTTACTGAAAAAATTCATTCGAAAAAAGTAAGTGCTATGGCTCAAAGTAAATACTTGATTTTAAGCATTTACTGCATTTTTATGCATTTCAAAAAAGTAGCTACTTTAAAAATTCTCCAGTAAAAGCATTTAACGGGTGATTTTTTAGCTGGTTTGGTTTTGGCAACACTGGTTTTGACAGCTGACGTGTGTTTAGTACCTTGTGTCACTGTCAAACAGCTTCAGTTTGGTTTGCAATTTAACCATGGATCGTCTTACAAATGAACAACGCTTGCAAATTATTGAATTTTACTATCAAAATTCGTGCTCGGTTCGAAATGTTCATCGCGCGCTGCTTCCATTTTATGTTCGGCATTCTCGACCTTCTGAGCAGTCTATTCGGAAGATTGTGACCAAATTTCGCACCAAATTTACTTTGTTGGACATTAAACCACCAACACGTTTACGTACTGTGCGTAGTCAAGAAAATATTGCGGCCGTATCAGCTAGTGTGACAGAAGACCGCGAAATGTCGATTCGGCGCGGGCGCCGTTCCCAGCAGTTAGGCCTTTGTTACAGCACTACGTGGAAAATTTTGCGGAAGGATTTGGGCGTAAAGCCTTTTAAGATACAGCTGGTGCAAGAACTAAAGCCAGCCGACCTACCACAACGCCGAATTTTTGGTGAATGGGCTCTTGGAAAGCTGGCCGAGGATCCGCTTTTTTATCGAAAAATTGTGTTCAGCGATGAGGCTCATTTTTGGTTGAATGGGTACGTAAATAAGCACAACTGCCGCATTTGGAGTGAAGATCAGCCAGAAGCATTGCAACAGCTACCAATGCATCCCGAAAAAGCCACTGTTTGGTGCGGTTTATGAGCCGGCGGCATTATTGGGCCATATTTCTTCAAAGATGATGCGAATCGCAGCGTTACTGTCAATGGTGAACGCTACCGAGCGATGATAACAAACTTTTTTTTGCCCGAAATGGAAGTTCTTGACTTGCATGATATGTGGTTTCAACAAGACGGTGCCACATGCCACACAGCACGCGAAACAATGGCGCAATTGCGAGGCGAGTTTGGTGACCAGTTAATTTCACGTTTCGGGCCGGTCAATTGGCCGCCTAGATCGTGCGATTTGACACCATTAGACTATTTTTTGTGGTGTTATGTCAAGGCTAATGTCTATAGGGACAAGCCCGCTTCGATTGACGTACTGGAAGCCAACATCCATGCATTCATTCGTGAGATACCGGCCGATATGTGTGAAAGAGTATGCCAAAATTGGACTCAGCGGATGGGCTACCTAAGACGCAGCCGCGGTCAACATTTGCATGAAATTATCTTTAAACATTAAATTGCAAGGTTCAAACTATCGATTCAAATAAATATTTCATTCATTTTTTCGAATTTTTTGTGTTTTTTAAAAAAAAAAAGTTCTAAACCTCTTAAAAAATCACCCGTTACTATGTTTTATGCATATCTCCCATTATATTACATTCTACACTCATATTCATATACGTATAGGTAACCACAGCAACGGTCATTGGGTATTTCTAGTTCGACGTGAAAACAATTGATATAATTATTAAAAAATTAAAAATAATTCGTCGCTATAATGCAGAACTAGTCTAGTAAATGATTATTTTAGTGACCTTTTTATTTAACAATATGATTTAGTTTAGTGGGCTTTAGGTCAAATGAAAGATGTTAATTATTAAGCGACGTTTTGAGCATGATTATGCTCATCATCAGGCCTTTATTAGAAAAAATAAATAAATTACAAACATACATAAGTAATTACCAAATCACAAATACATATACTGTAATGTAAACTTACAAAACTTGTCAAGAACATTTAAATTTAAATCATCACAATCGAAAAGTGTATTTTTACTGAATTTAAACTACAAATAAAAAGAAAATTCTATAATTATTAATGTTGAATATTGAAACTAATATTTAATTTTAAATTACTGGCAATAACTGGCATTATCAATATAAACCTTAAACACTTTCACTTATATTAGATTTTTTATAATACGGTTCGGTCTTTTTATAAGTTGACTGTAAGTTAGGGTTTCCAGAACATCTCTTTTATAGAGAACATGTTCTCTTTTTCCATTCCGATCTTTTTTACACTCTCTTTTTTCATAAAATTCTTTTTTTGTTATCTTTTTTTTGCACGTCCTCTTTTTAGTCTCTTTTTCGAAATACAAAATAGGTTTTCCACAAATGAACTTCAAAATTAATTGTATTTCAAATTTTATGTGATTCTCAACTTTGAAAACAATTCACCATTGGAACTTGGAAGTTTCAACAATTTTAGATTCTCTCAAAAAAAATGTATTCCACTCAGCTCTAAATCAATCCTTAACAATTTAAATAAAAGCGGGTTGAAAGTTAAGTACAATGCTTGAAATAAAATGCATTAATTGTTACAAAAAATATATTAAGTACATAGAAAAATGGACACTTCAATTTTCATTAGATGATCTTGATGATGTTGCGAATATTTGATTTTGAAAAATGTTAGAGAATGTGGAACTAAAAAATGAAGACTTTCGGAAAACAGTGTCTGATAAAAAAGGGTTAATTTTTTTTGTTCTTCAAATAATTCTGAATTTCTTTCCGAATTTATTATTATTTTTAGGTCTGTTCCATTGGGCCCTGCAAAGTTTCTTCTTGGTATTTACTAGTAGACGATGAATGGAGTAATTTAATTTTGCCAACAAATCTAACCTCAATATAAATGTAATTTTTGTTGTTTGTATTTGTATATTATTTTTGATTAGAGAAACACCAACAACAGTAATTTACTATATATGTAATTTCTTTTTACTGATAGTGCTGCTTTTTTGCGTGGATACAATTCGTATCTACATTATTGAAGTGCTTTAAACTTATTTGACTACGGAGCCAGAAGTACTTAACAGTAGATGATGCAGGCCAAAGGAACATACCTAATATAATTATGTATGAAGTTTTTAAAAAATTTTTGTTTTTTTTTCTGTTTTCCTCGGAAATATTTGAACGTGGAGCATACTTTTTAGAAGAAAATAACAGTTTAAAAGTGGGAACTGGGAACTGTTAAGTCAATTTTAATAGTGGCTTACAGTTTGAAGGATTAAAACTTTCAAAAGTTTTACAATATATTTTTAAATGAAAATAAATACCCATCACAAATAAGAAATTTTCAAAAATATGAAACTTCAGATTAAGAATCATAGCATTCACCCTGTTCTGAATTCCCATCGGTCATAAAATCCTATCGTTTTCAAACTCTAGCAGTCGTACTTATTAGATTTGTGTCTACTTAGACACTGTCTAACTATTTTCAAATTGGTGGAAATATGCTTTATTTATTGGATTGAAAATTCTTGACGTTTGGAATTTTTATATCCGATTTGGAATTGGCAAAATTTTAAAAATGTTGTTTCATCTAAAAAGGTGCGTTCCTTTAGTTTGAAACTCTGTGCATTTGTGTGAATTTCTACACATTATATTTTTTTTTATATTCTGTTAACGGATTTGATTCGGAATGGAAATCAGAACAGCGTGACTATTGTTTTTGAATTAATAGACATGGTCAGGAAAATGAGAATGAGCAATATTTCTCAGCTTAGCTGTCAAAACTCTGAGGAAAAAAAATCTTGGATTCGCTTGCTCACTTTTTGAGTGAGAAAAATCTCTGAGATCTCATTTTTCTGAACACGGCAATTGATTAATGTTTTCGAAACTGTTTTAAATTCAAACTCTTCTGTCTTCTATACCTGAAACTAATTCTCTTAATAAATTAAAAAAATATTTTGTGAACAAGTCGTTATTTTAATCGATTTTGGTTGATGTTTTTTTTTGGTTATGTTTGCATATTGGAAATGTTCTCTTTTTTTTCATTTAAATTATGGACACCCTACTGTAAGTGTTGCAAAGGTTGTCACAATCAGATCTACGGTTCATTGCATTTGTATTATTTATTATGTGCAACATCTCCAGCAACATTCTCTTGGAATAATGCTGCTCCGTCTGCAAAATTTCAACATTGTCAAAGTCTGGTTTGTGTGCTTCTTGCATACAGAAGACTAGAACTAGTCTAGTCCAAAATTTAAAAATGATTTTTACGTCATAAGGAAACTTGTGTTCCGCGCGTTCTTTCATAATTTAAATAATGGAATATAATCATAAGGTCGAATGTCAGCATTTTATGCACTAAGGTTCTTCTTGAAAAATTTTGAAAATGTGACTTAGACTAGTCCTGCATTGTAGCGACGAATAATTGTCAAATAATTTATTAAGATGTTTTTGATAAAATATATTTTCAAGTTATTCCATTAAGTATACGGTATACCGTAAGTATGGCAAAATTGTTGATGAAGAAAAGTTGCACATAGACGTTTTTTTACATTTTAAAATACAAATTATTTAAAAGAAAAATATTTTTATTTACTAAAAACATTACAATACATTAGTATGTTTGAAATTTTTCAGAGTTTTGAATTTACAGAATTCTGGATTTACAGAATTTTTGAAAAAAGAATATTAAATTAACAGAACAAATTAACAATACAGAATTATCTTCGTACACAATTTTTAATTCATTTCATAAATTTTGGAATACAGAATAACGACCCGTTCCCCATTTTTTTTCAAAAGTTTTATTTTTAGTTTTAAAAACGGATATATATTGCTCACTATAAAAATAAAAAATATTTTTCCGCTGTTTTATTTTTTTTATCTTTTTGAATTTCCGAGTTAAATATGACGATTTACTACATTTTGTAAATGTAATATTGATATATTCGCCGTAGCCCATATACTTAAAATATATCAATTTTTTAAATTCCATTGCATTAATTTAAAAGCGAAGAAATCGTGAGAAGAATTTAAATTTTATTTACGAAATCTCTTCAAATAAATAAAAATGGCGTCCCAGATATCACAAAGGGGAAAAACCTTAAAATAATTTAAATTTTCATATTTAAAAAGTTGTTGTTTTTTTTAACTTGGTACCCCTGTCACTCTACCTCCAGCGCCTTGGGTGCCTAAGACAACCACGCATACATATAGAAGCAAGTTCGTGCGACCAAGTTATGTGGTCCAAACTGAAACTGGTGATATTCCAGGTCATGACCTCTCAGAATTTAGTAACCTGTCCATCCCGAATCGAAAAACTCCTTAAAAACTCCTCCACTCAAATACTTTATGATATGTTAGACCAATTTGCTACATTAAAAAGTTTTTGATATCCTGCACAATTTTGCTTAAAATTAATAGATAGATAATAAGACATTTTGATCAAACCTGTTTTTTTACTTCAATCTTTCAATTTAAAAGAGAATCCTGAAAAAAAATATGTGCACGACTGGGTCGCACGAGCTTGCTCGTATGTGCGATCATACTCTGTAATATATCAAAAACTATATTTATCTTATAAAAGAAATAAATTAGTTACGGGAGCCTATATTAAATACCACCTGCTTAAAACGTAGTTAAGTTTAAGGTAGTATTATGCGAGTAGGTATACATTTATTTATGAAAAATATAGCAGCGTGTTGCAAATATGCATGGAACTCACAGTTTAGACAGATAAATTGTAAAAAAAATGTAATTAAACATAAATTGATTAAACAAACTCTGAAATTGTTTTGACTCTAATGCGATGTACATCATCCGATTTCTTAAAAATCTTTGGAGTGGTTTAAAAAAAAAAATGTTTTTTATATGTATATACAATTTTGAAAAAATTAAAAATAAAAATGGTTTGCATTTTTTTAGCCTTTATAAATGCGGATTTATAAAATAAATAATAAAAAAATATCAATATCGGTTTTCGAAATACGGAATTTTCAAAAAATAATTTTGAAATTTTTTTTTAAAATGAATAATTTGTTCTTTTGAAAATTTTGGTATGCAATATTATTAAAACTTATTTGAAGCTTTTGTGCACAAAAATTCATTAAAATCACTTCAACTGATAATGAGATAGTCGAAAATCAAAAAAATGGTTCTATGAGAGATACCGCGTTTTTAAACAACAGATAATTTCTTTTTCCAATAACATGGTAGATCGTACAGATATAAGTTGACACAAAAATTTTAATCAAAATCGTAGGAGCCGTTTTTGAGAAAAAATAGATTTTCAATACCGGTTTTTAAACATTTGTGTGGGAGGTACCGATATTTTTGGTTATAAGAATAATTTTCAATTCAAATCTGCTAGATAATGTTAAAAAACTACTGGGTGCCAAGTTTAACAAAAATTGGCTTAGTTGTTCTGAAGTTCTGAAAAAAAAAGTTTTTAACTTTTTTTAAAAATCCAAAAAAAATTTATTTGAAAACTTTGGTACACAAAACTTTTTCAAATATTTTCTATAAAAATATTAATCAATATCAGTTGACCTGTTTTTTTTAGAAAATCGAAAACAAAAAAAATGGTTCTATGGGAGGTACCATTTTTCGGACATTTTTTTTTAAATGGTTGCATTTTTGTAAAACAAATTACTGTCATTTTTTTAAAGTTGTGGGCACGTTTTTTAGAAAAATAAGATTTTCGTTTTTTGCTAAACAAATTTGTACGGCAGGTAGAGTTATTTTTGTTATAAAAAAAATAAAAAAAAAACGTGTGGAGGGAATGCCCAACAAAACGCTAGGTACCAACATTGAAGAAATTCGACCGACCCGTTTAAGCTGCAGCCGAAAGAACAGACAGACGGACAGAATTGCGAGAGCCACTTTTTTCGACTTCGCTATCATCGTAATGTCAACTTTGAACACAATCCCGAGTTCGATTTTTTTTACGAATCCATAACTTGCCAGTACCTATATATCGCAAGTAAAAAGTTCAGTTAGCAAATATTTTGATGGATCCACCAGAACAAGAAGGTCTCTTGAGGACTCCCGAGGCTCAAACGCAAGGGTTTGATAAATATCAGTTTATGGATATTTCGTCAAAGGCCTCATTATAAAATCATTTGAGACAACATCGACTTCTTTACTAATCTCGATAGCTGAAAAAGGAAACTATACAAATATACAAATTCAACAAGATTAGTTGATTTGATTTTTACTTTCTCAAGAATGACTCAACTGATTTTGATCGTATTTGTGTGGAGTGTGGAGTTGCGGAGTGCGGATTTGCGGAATGCAACTCCGCACTTCAGTTCAACATTCACCATCGCTGGGTGCCGAGTCATAGGGACATTCCAGGCAATTGTAAAGCAGACGAACTCGCCAAAAGTGGAACTATACTACCTATACTGTCAAATCGGACAAATATTGGTATAACCATCGCTACTTGTAAACTCATGCTAAAGTAAGATGCAATAGAGAAAACAAATCTTAGGTGGAATAACATTGCCACATGTCAGAACACAAAATAAATTCTGGATCTGAAGCGCTCTAGGAACTTAATATCTCTAAGCAGACTGCTCATTAGCTTCATTATAGGTGTCATTACTGGACCTTGTCTAATAGGCAGTAACGAGGCTTGGAGTATTTTCTAACGACTTCCGCAGAAGTTGTATGGACGAAGAAGAGGAAGAATCGATTCTTCACCTTCTTTGTACATATCCTGCTCTATTTCAAAGACGTAGGCTCCATCGAGGAGAATTCTACTACAGTGGTCCTAGTGATCTAGCAAATCAAGCTATTAGTAGTCTCACCCGCTTCGTAAGAGGTTCTAAATGGTTCAACGAGTAGGAAGAAAGTTTCCTAGATTACTGTGGTAGTCGAAAACAATGGTCACAATGGGCCAAACCCCTGACCTAAATGTGTCTAGCGTTTCTGCTGACAACCAGATAAACCTAACCTATTAACTTGTTGCTGGTTGAAAACTAGGACCGACGGATCCTTCGAGAAATTTTAATCAAAAATAGTTCTGAAAAAAGTAATAGGAAGTAATAATGTTTTGCTCAGTAACATGTCAATTCGTGTAGTTACTTCTTAGTATTTTACTGTTGGATTTTTGAAATAAATAATTGTTATAAATAATGAGAAGTTTCGATCTCATCCAAGTTTAGCTGTGGTATGTCCAACACCTTTTATTGGACTGCAAAAAACATGCGAACTGTTTTTAAAAGATAAAACCACTTTTTGATACTTAATTTTCTATGGGCTGTTATAAAGTATGTATGTTTAAGTTAAAAAAAAATATTCTTAATATTTATAAATAAATAAAGAAATAAGTGAAAAAAAAGCTTTGAACGCAATTTCTGGTTCTTCATTTAATTGAAGAAAAATGGCTATTAGAAAATCTTAGTCAAGTATTTTTAATTATTTTTTTTTTAAACAGCAAAAAATTAATTGTGTCATAAAAAAAATGCTAGGGGCGGCAAAAATCCACGCTACGCCACTGGGTTTGTTGCTTATTTGCATTGACCTGCGACCTCAAAAATCCCCACAAGAAAAAGTCTAACGTGGTCACACAAAATTTTCCAAGTTGTGGTCTGCGAAATGCCAAGTTCTTGTGATCGACGCGAAATCGACTGCCACGGAATTTCCTGCACAATCTCAAGAACATCGGCGATGTTTTCTATAGATCTTGCATTTCGTCGACAAACGGGTTTTGGTTGATCGTTCACTGAACCAGTGGATCTAAACTTATCCACCACATTGCGAATAGTCTTCTCGGTAGGACAATGCATGTGTTGTTGAACGCTTCATCCATCGGTGGTGATTTGGCAAAACAGATTGTTTAAATGACAGCCAATTTGACAGATGTAGATTCAACAATATGGCCGCTATCAACTGTCAAAGTTCAGAATTCCTTATTAGGAAGACCCTTTATAAACCGCTCCAACGATTTTCAAGCCCTTAGTCACAAATTTGTTCTAAAACAAAATTTCCGAAAAAATTATATCGCATGTATTTATGTATAAACTTTTAATCTAAATACTATTTTTTTTTTTTTTTTTAATTTAGTGTCACTGATGCTGATTGTGTAATTTAAATGAACAGACCTTCACATCCTATATAATTTGCCTATTAAATGCTATATGCGAATATTAACTACCTATCTGCCACCTTGTCGGAATAGTGACAATCTTGTGTCAATAGTCTCTTCACGACGACGACCCACACACACCACATTCAGCATCCACTTAGTAAATAAAATAAATGCCAGGGAGTTCATAAAATCAAATTAACTTTAGTAATGGGCCATTTGCGTTTGATATCCTTTTTGCTGCCTTTTGGGGGCCCAAGTGAATTACTGCAGATTGACTGTATGTGTCCCATCGGCATGGCATGACCTTTAT
This sequence comes from Epistrophe grossulariae, assembly GCA_929447395.1. Classification (NCBI taxonomy): domain Eukaryota; kingdom Metazoa; phylum Arthropoda; class Insecta; order Diptera; family Syrphidae; genus Epistrophe; species Epistrophe grossulariae. Next base: position 44,876,222 of record OV839568.1, read on the forward strand.
CCTCTTTTGCCCCAGCTCCAGCTCCATTTCCATCTCACCCTTTCTATATATATATATACATAGGTATATGTGGTTGTGCGTTAAGTTATTTTACATGTACCGTAGTAAAATTCATTTTTATTTCGCATTCTCTCTCTCAGAAGAGCACTCAGCTCGGTGCTTAAGATGATGACGAAAACGACAAAGAACTATATCTAGAGTCAAGAAGACCAAGATAAACCAAGGCAGCCAAGGACGAAGACACATGCCTATACATCCGTATACAATGTGGTGTTATGCGATGTGGTGCGGTATATTCATAGTATAGCGTGTAAGGTCTTGACACAATACATGAACGCACATAAAAACGTCAACTTAAGTCATTCTAGGTGATTAATGCCATACGTCGGAGAAGACGCACATTTTCAGAACGACGACGACTATGACTATGACTACGACGACGACAATCGACACAAATTTTCTCGCATGTTTATAGCCCGTCTCTATCTCTAGTGGCGCAACGCACTTTTATATGTTAAACTTATTTTTTGTTTTCTTTTTGTGGAAGAAAGTTATCCAAGTGATAAAGGACTTCACATTATTTCCATTGAAGCATTGCCAAATGTTGTATACAGAGAGAGAGAGAGAGAGAGAGAGAGAGAGAGAGAGAGAGGTTTGTAAGACCGCTTCCGCTTGGTAGGTATATTCAATTTCTTGTCGGATTTTTTTTTTGTCTTGTTCCATTTCCTGATGTGGTTTCTCTGATGCCATCTTAATGGAACTAGAAGTTGTGCCTATTATGCTGAGATTAGAACTTGAGTCATTTTGGTGTATGGCATAAACGTTTGTTAAATTAAATAGAAACATTTGCTTAAACTTTGAAGCTACATCAGCTTCACCTAAATAATTCAAATGCTAAATGTTTAATGGGTGCTGGTCAATTGGTTTTTAATGAAGTGCAAAATAATCCTGATTTTGTGCGCCCTTAATCAGAATCAACATGGGAAAAGAAGAGGCAGTTAAAGAAATATTGTAGTGCAATAACGAGATGAGGTTTAAGTGAAAAGAAATACATATGAACCCAGGTATAGAATTGGAGGATATCTAGATAATTTTGGCCGATATTGCAATTTGTCTTTGAGTTACCTACTGCCTACAGGTAAAGCTAAATGCTTGGAAGTATTCATGATTTTCGCCAAATAAGGAATCGTAGCTTAGGCTGAAAAGAATCAATCTCCAGATACCATAATACTTTTTCTTAAAATCAATATAAATTTTGTAACAATTTTGTAAATTACCATTAGTTTACAATTTTTTCTAAAATTAGCTTGCAAATAAGACTTGAAATCATATGCGGTGTATGGAAAAGGTATAAAGAAGCGAAGTATCAGATGTCGCACTCTAGATTCCTCAGTTAACTTGTACGCAAGCTGGGGAAGTAATGTTTGACAGCTCTCTCGGGAGCCTTGTCCAAGCTTACCTTGTAGAGACTCGATAAGGGAGAACTGCAGGTTTGGATCGAAATTCGTAACCTCTTATTTAAAAAAAAAAATTGTATGTACATAACATGGTTTAGTCAAGTGGATGTTTCTCAGTAAGAGGTTTAGTTTACACCTATTTAAAAACCTTATAGAGTCTGTTCTGTCACTGCGTAAAGGTTTGAACGTACTCTCTTCTCGATGTTGATACCCAGATATTTCACCGATGCTGATTTGGTTGTTAGCTGCGATCTAGGAAGATAAAGGAAGTCCTATGTTGGCTCAAAGAAAACGTGATATCAACTACAGATATCCGTATTTTCTCGGATAGCCAAGCAGCCATTAAATTTCTGGATTCTGTCTCTACAAATTCAAAAACTGCCCTTAATTGCCGATCATCTCTCTTGGAGATGGCACAGCAGTTCAACATTCACCTTTGCTGGGTGCCGGGTCATAGGGACATTGCAGGCAATTGCAAAGCAGACGAACTCGCCAAAAGTGGAACTTTACTACCTATACCGTCAAATCGGACAAATATTGGTATACCCATCGCTACCTGTAAACTTTTGCTAAAGCAAGATGCAATAGAGAGAACAAACCTTAGGTGGAGTAATATTACCACATGTCACGCCACAAAACAGATCTGGCCTGTGCTGGATCTGAAGCGCTCTAGGAACTTGTTATCTCTAAGCAGACTGCACATTAGCTCTGTCATATGGTGTCATTACTGGACACTGTCTAATAGGCAAGCATGCAACAAGGCTTGGTGTATTTTCTAACGACTTCTGCAGGAGTTGTATGGACGAAGAAGAGGAAGAATCGATTTCTCACCTTCTCTGTACATGCCCTGCTCTATCTCAACGACGTAGGCTCCACTTAGGAGAATCTTACTACAATGATCCTAGTGATCTGGCAAGTCATGACATTAATAGTCTCGCTCGCTTCGTAAGAAGCTCTAAATGGTTCAACGAGTAGGAAGAAAGTTTCCTAGATGCGTGTGGTATCACAATGGGCCAACCAATGGTCTAAGTGTGTCCAGCGTTCTGCTTGACAACCACATAAACCTAACCTAACCTAGCTGTGATCCAATTCGTTGGGAATATTGTGTAGGTATTGACTATGTGTTTCTATGTTCCAGGATTCTTTGGCTGAATTGACTTTGATGCCCTTTCTTAAGTAGAATTCCCCACCAGCATCTCATGTGCTCTTCTACTTTTCAGGCACCAAAGATTGGTGAAATGAATTTATTAGGATCTTATCGAATCGTTCGCATAGGGTAAATAAAAAGCATTGTTCGGTTAAGGTTGTTAGTTTTTATCCATATGCTCTGATGCTTTTGGTCTTAAGCTGGCAGCTGGCTGTTTTCACTCTGAAAGAAGAAGAACAATCTGGAAGTAAGAAAACTGGAATTTTTTTTTTTTTGCTGTACCTGGAACATTATAAATGGTAAGTAGCTATATGGTTTGAGGTCCAATATCCAGAAGCTGTCGAATACTTTCTCTATATTCAGGAAGTATCCAACGGTTATACCTGACAGTTGAATGAGGGTGCTTCCAAACAAATATTTTCAGTTTAAACATTTTTTAATTAGTAACGCGAACTAAACGTATTTTTCTTAATAAACTCCAGCTGAACACCCATAAAACAGTGACAGTTCATGAAAAAAAAAAAAACAAGCATACCTACTATTTTCAAACATACAAACAAACATACCATTTGTGAGCTTTATAGCTCTTTATACCAGAGTTATATAATTGAGACTCAAACCAACCTTAATAACGACCCTAAGTCCTTTTTTCAATTTGTCAATTACAAAAGAAAATCTGATGGCTACCCAACCTCTCTCTCTTTCAATAATGAAACATCAAATGATCCACACACTATCGCCAACTTTTTTGCATCGCTTTTCAAACAATCTTTCACAGATGACACTTTTGTATCTGACTCTGCTTATTTCAACTATTTACCAAATAACTCGCTTGGGCCAATTCTCGCCCTCGCACCGTACACCCATTTTTCGTAGAGAACAAATTAAATCAAATCATTGATGAATTCTCTCCAGGTCCAGACGGCCTCCCAGCTATTCTCTTAAAGAAATGTTCCTCATCGTTTTCTCTTCCTCTCTCAAAAATCTTCAGTTTATCCTTTACTCAAGGAGAATTTCCTGAGGTTTGGAAAAATTCTTTTATAATACCAATACACAAAAATGGTCCGAAAGGTGATGTTAACAATTATCGTCCTATTGCTAAACTCTCATATATACCCAAGATCTTCGAAAGCATTTTGTATGAAATTTTGAGCTTTCGCTGTAAGTCTATCATTTCCCCTAGACAACATGGCTTCGTCAAATGTCAATCAACAACCACTAATCTTGTTGAATTTGTGTCTTTTATCCTGTCAGCTTGAGAGAATGGAAAAGAAGTCGATGTCATATCCACCGATTTTAGTAAGGCCTTCGATAAAAACTCCCATAGACTTTTACTTTTCAAACTATCCACCTTCGGTTTTGAACCTATTTTATTGAGATGGATCTACATCCTCTTGCCCTTTCTTAGCCACGTCAGGAGTCCCCCAAGGCAGCCACTTAGGCCCTCTTTTTTTTATTCTTACAGTTCTCTTATCCAACTCGATCTCGATAATTTTTCTGTTTGGTGTCTCAAAAACTGCTTGGATTTAAATATTACCTACCAAATGCCATTCAATAACTTTTTCTTCCGTTCTTATCTTCTTCATGATCAGCCCCTATCTATCGTCGAATCCATACGTGACCTTGGTATATTATGCGATCAGGAGATTAATTGCATCTCCCATTATGACGACATAATTCTTAAGGCCAATTCAGCACTTGGCTTCGTTAAACGTTGGTCCAAAGAATTCTCCAACCCATACGTGACCCGGTCCATCTATATAACCTTTGTCCGTCCTCTGCTCGAATACGTCTGTCAAGTATGGTCCCCCTTACCAACAAATTCACATCGTCAGAATCGAGAACATTCAACGTCGTTTCCTTCGTTTTGCTCATCGAGGTCTGTCCTGGAATAATCCCTTGTTCCTTCCTCCCTATCAAAACCGCCTTAAACTTATCAACATTAATTCATTAGAAGAACGAAGAAAAATTCATGAAATTCTCTTCATTCATCGACTACTTACATGTTCAGTTGACTGGCATTACTCTTTACAACTCTCTCTTTTTTAATACCAACCCTCGTAACATACGAAATCCCATTCTCTTCTACATACATCCCCACCGCACGTCTTATGGTTCTAATGAACCAATCTCCCGTATGCTGCGGAATGTTAACTTATACTCAAGTAACTTCGATTTTAACCTTAGCACCCCTTGTCTAAAACTCAGTCTCCTGAGTAATCCTCCTCACTAACCTCTAAACGTAGCTATAAGTTTCTTAGTTCTTGAGTTAGATTAAGCATTAGCTTGTAATTAAGCCGAATAAATGGGGGTATTGCCCCCACCAAAATTAAAATTAAAATTCACATTTGTAATTGTCAAAGTGACATTTCTACTTTGCAGTCAATATACATATAGTACTAAAGCCGGAAGCACACCTATCTCGTGTGGTGTGGTGCTATCGCTTAAATGTATTTCATACGCGTATAGAGTCATATTTGTATCGTGTGAATAATGTGATGCGTTGTGGTGAGTTGTGTTGGAATCAATCTTTTCCCGATTGCGCCATACCACCACGCTTTGTCGGAGAGATATTTTCCAGCGGGAAAGAGAATACAATTGGCGTTTTTCTTTTTTACCTCAGAGCAGATCACCGAGCTGTCAAAAATTTATTCTATGTTTCTTTTTTACCTCAGACAAATCAGAGCACATAAGTCGTGTTTCTTTTTTCCATCTGAGCTAGCTCGGAGCATGATCTGTATGCTCAGAATAAAATGACCGAGCAAATCGAGCAAAACGCTGAGCGAAGCCAACTTCATACAATTTTTATGTAATTTGACAGGTTACTATGCATAAGACATGTTCAGTGCTCAAGTGTGTTTCATAATTAAATCTGAGGACTCTGATCGTAATCTCCTCAGAGCTTAGCTCTGATCGCTCAACCTCTGCTCAGAGCTTTGCTCAGAGCCAAAAAAGAAAAACGCCAAATGCTCGGGGAAGAGAATAAGTAAAAAGCGAACGCAAAAAGTGACAGTAAACAACAGCAAAAACCACATGGTTAATGTGCATACACCACAAGAGATACAAGATAACAACTAAAAATTTTTCAGAAATGATTTTCGTCTCGAATATCTCGAGAACAATTACGGCCCATTTTTTTCCTCACATATATTGAACACCCTGATAAGGTCTTCAAAGATCTTGAATTGGAAATTTTCTTTTTACAAAATAACTTTGGGTCACTAGTTATACCAAGGGCACTTATGAGAAGTTATCAATGTGGGTCGCACCCAGCTTCTTTTTTTCTTCTGATTGGAGGTGGTTGGTCTTTGGAGACTTTCAATTCCTTTCATAGATCTCCAGAGGGAGCAGTTTCTATTCTACTCTGCAGTTAGCCATTAAAGATAAGTAAAAATCTCAGATGGCATTAACATATTTCAAAGAAAATGACTAAGTATATATATTTTTTATGAGTAGTGTGATTGTTATAACAAAAAAGTTTAATTTTAATAAATTTTGTTTACTACACCAATACAAATCATAATATTTTTGAATGATGCGAACCAATTTAAAACAAATGCACAAATCACCATTTTGTTCCAAAAATGTATAGTTAGCTCCAGAATATACCTATACACGGGTTTCTATTCGCATATTGTTATTCATAAAACGGAAATTGCATAAAGCCTTGTGGGTAGATATAATATTTTGTTTTGTCTACAAGGTATATGTAATTCTTTATGCCCGCACACATACTCCTATTCAAAATATACCTATAGTCTTTTTGAATGTGATTCTCTGGAAACGTGCTTTCCAACCTATAAAACATAACAAATTATAATAAAAACAAATTATTCATAATTTTAAATGAACGGCAATGTGCTGTGTCCCGTCCCGTCCCGTTTCGTCCCGTGGTGGAACTTAAATCATGCTTTCTTTGCCATGCCATACGCAAGACACTTAAGTTAACGACCTATAAACCATATACCAACAGCCTATAACACTGTGCAAGCGAAGTGTCGTGAGAAAACCCTGCAATTATTATTATTATTATCATTTCTTCTTCTTCTTCTTCTTCCACACTCTGACACTGAACTTGAACCATGAGTAACATAATTTTGCGTGAAAAACGCCCAAAGGGGCAAAGCTGAAGCTTTGGTATTATTAGTGATAGATATATGTCGGTATAGGTATAACATAACCTTACCTAGAAGTCTTTTTATTTTATAGAGCTACATTTTCATATAACCGTGTGTTTTAACGCGCCACTCAAGGGGGAACCCTTACAATAAAATGTTGACCTTGAAATTAAAAAACATGCCCTACGTGTGTATGTGTGTTAAATAATAAACGTGAAGCCGGCAGAAGATGCCACAGGCTTACAGTAGGTAAGGTATATATAGGTGGGTATTCTTCTTCATCAGCTTTAATAGCCCATATGCGAAGAGTGAAGACAAAAAAGAAACAAGTTGCGAGCGACGCTTATGGATTGTTAAGCATAACATAAATTTGCATTTTAAATTAACATCTTTCTTTTTCTTATGTTTTGTTGTTGTTATTTATTTTTAGAGTGAAAATGATGGTTTGTGACATCGGAGAAGCCCCTTGGGCCGTGGGTCATGTTAAACTTTATTTAAATCCAAATATTGAAGAGAATGTTATTCCAAAAGGTATAGCTACACTAGCCCCATATTCTGCTCTCCGTCTCATTAATTTGATTAGTTTTAAACCTTCATTCAACTTTCAGTTCATTATATTTATTATTATTTGTTATTTCAATTTCCAAAGGTCATTGCACTAAGAAAATAATTTTATTTTAAACGCAACCTAAACAATTTTGTTCGGTTTATAAGAAGGTTTTTTTAATAATACAAATTCTATATACCTACCACTGAAATACACCAGCCAAGTAGTAGACTTAGCACCATTTAATTTGGACTTGTTGAATTATTGATTCAAAAATAGGTTTTAACGGCCTTTAGTCCTACAAATATTGGCGTTTCGTCTTGGACTCATCAATTTTGTTCGTTGTCCAGAATTTTGACGTGTGACTTCAGGTTGGCAGAAACACGGTGCGCCGGCAGCAAGATGGCGACAGCGAAACGGCAACTGCAACACGGCCGACCGACGCGACGCGATGATAATAATACGTCAGCATTCTACACGGCGACGCGACTGCGATACAGCTGCAGCGATACCGTGCAGTGACAGCGACAAGTGCTCTATTGAAGATGCTGTTCACATTGAACTGCAGCCTCCTCCGACATTTTGATGTGTATAAACATCTATGCCGGCGATAGGGTAAACTAAAAACGTAAGTCTTACTGGCTAAACACAATGCGGTGCTGCAATTGGAATCAGAGCCGCAGCTGCAACTGCTTTCAAAAAAATGTCGTACGTCATTTTTTGATGTGTAAACATCTATACTGGTGGTAGAGTGAAAACAAAACGAGACGTTTCTTGTGATTGTGATTCTTAGCCTCACGTTACGTTACGTATGTTTACACATCTTAATTGTGAGTCCCGGCACTCACACTTTTTTGTATCTTCCCACAATGAACTGTACAGCTTTTTGTATATTTTGAAGAAAAAAAACAGTCACTAGTTTATTATTCACTTTTTTTTTATTTACAATATTTATTTAATATTTTGACAGATGTTCCAGCTGCGACTCCAGCTGCGGCGCCAGTTAAGTGTAATATGTTTCGTGTCAAACGTTGCGTGTGAAACATTACGTTGTAGTTGGGTACGTTCAATACAAAAACTACGGCGCTCGTGACTTGGACGAACACTGATGTTTACACATCTTAACCGTGACTCCCGGCACTCACCCAGCGGCTCCATTGGCAATATTTAAGGAAATAAATTGCTTGGCTCATTGCCTTGAATATTACCTATAAAGACGCTATGGAAATGGCACTGACAGATGAAAGACAATCATTGATTTCCATAGCTGTGCAAAAAAATTTTGACATTTCATCCTTTTCAAAATGGTTTCTCTGCGATTTTGAATGACTTTTGCTTAATTATTGAAAATAAAGTTGAAAATATGAGAAATTAAGTGAATTAAAGTTTTTATTATCAATAATAGTGATTTTAAAGAGCAAAAATATATCTGACAGCGGTAGTAATTTTTATACTGATATTAAACATATTGAAATTACTTGGCAATAGAAGGCCCTCACAGGCAGTAAATTGTCATCGCCATTGAAATTTACATTGCTCCAAATATTGCCAATGGAGCCCCACCGTCACACAATTTTTTTTGACGTCTCTGTACTTTACATCAAGAATAGTAGGATTTTTTTTTTTAATTTGTGTATTTTTTTAACGTTTTGACATCTTTTTCTTCTGCCTGTACTTTTACTTTGGCACTTAAATTCTACAGAAAAATTTTTTTTTTTCGTTTGGAAAGATACTTTTTTAATAAAATATTAATTTTTTGATTAAAAGATTTTTAATTAATCCTTCAACGAGTCTAGATTTGTGTTTTATTTTAATGAATGCTAAACGTCAGAGTGAGTCGCTGGTGTGCACATTAGTTTGTGTCTGAACAATTGAATTGAGATTCACGCCAAAAAAAAGTCGGAGGAGGCAGTTCAATAGGAACATGTGGTGTTAGTCTGTCGCATAAAACAAAATTCTTATAATTTGGTAACGTGGTTAAAGTGTGATGTGATGATGAATATGACACTGACAGTTTGTAATTTGACGCTTGCTTTGAAATTATTAGGTTTGTTCCCAACATTTCTCGCACTAAATCTGGGTCAAATGTAAAAATTTGAGGGGTAGGAACTGGGGATGAAATGCTCTCAAAGAAAAAGAAAACTGAAAAAATGTCGGGTACATTTTTCGCACTTATTTGGACCACTTTTTAAAACGTCAAAAAAATTATTCGTCTAGTGTTGCCGTAGATTAGTGATAAATCTTAAACAAAATTTGGAAGAATCACATTCCAAGAAAATAAAATGTTAACAGAAAATAAACGTATCAGCTAACATCAAGTTTATTAATATACAAATCACTGATACACTGGATACCGTATTCATACAACATTTCTGAGGCAAATTGAAGAAATGATATACTCGTGGTCGGTACCCTCATATAACAGTATAACAGCGACGCCAGCGGTATGGACGTTACTGGACCTGGATGTTCCTCATACTTCAACAAAATAAAAAATCTTCAAAGCTTTTGTTTTTCATACGAACAATGATTTTTTATTCTTATTTATTTGCTAATTTGTATTTTATACCTTATAATATTTCTTCTTTCCTGAAATTTTATTTTTGAAGATAATCTTTTTCTTGTTTTCCGTCTTTTTCAAATATTCACCGCCGCAATGCTTGCTGACATCAAATAAATGCTCAACTACGGCAAATATCTTCAATCTTTTTTTTTCATTTGTATAAAGCGAGATACGAGCTCGTGGGCGGTACCCCTAAAAAAATCTTAAAAATGCCTCACAAAGACTCTTATACTCTATAGGTTATCCAGTGTATTATAGAGATCAAGGATACAAACAAACAAACAAACAAACAAATCTTTAATTATCTACACATTAAAATATGAAACTTAAGCGTATTTTTCTTCAAATAGTACTATATTACAGTAAAACCCGGATAAGTGCCTCACCATAAATGCCTCGTTTTGAGAGGTACTTATGCGGGTTAGGCAGTTATAAAAAACCTGCTTAAGTGCATATAAGCACTTATCTCTATATTTATAAAAAAAACATTAAATGTTATTTAAAAAATAAGAAAATACATTAGGTACCTCAACTGATTAGTATCGGTAAACTTTTAAAAAGCGAATCTTGTATATTTATACAAAGTAAAGTAATCAGTTATTTTGGTTTGTGTTGCGTTACTTAATCTGATTTTAATCGTTTATTGTTTTGGTTTGTTTGTGCAGCTTCTTCCAGCTTTGTTTTGTTTTATGCTACTCTATTAATAGCAGAAACATCGCATTTTAATTGTTTAGCAATTTCCTTTCTTGATTTTGTTTTGGTTTTTAACCAGGCGGAGGATTTGTTGTTTTTTGTTTAATTGAAAGTTAAGTCAGTTTTTCTGGCATTTTACCTTAACAACAAAACAAAATTACTTTGACAGTTTAAATTTTGAAAGTGACAGCTACCCTCTTAGTCTCCCCCAATATTTGAATTTTAAAGCATGAAACACAACGAAGGACTGAAAAGAAGCTTTTATCTTTTTCTGCTGATTTAAAATGTGTATACTTAAAAGAATTTTTTTCAGGTAAATTTGAATAAAAGTATACAAAATAAAAGGTAATTAAGCAAGGAAGGTAGTTAAGCGAAAGGTGATGAGTTGATGAATCGATGAGTTTTATATGAAAAAATTCTCAAAATTTTAGTTCTCAAAAAAAAGGTACTTATGTGGGTTAGGCACTTATGCGATAGGCACTTATCCGGGCTTTACTGAATATAAGAAATACTCAATTTATTGTCAATTTTAAATTTTGTTTTAAAGAAATAGTTTTGTTTATTGACATAAATTTTTTTATTTTTTTGTTTTCGTTAACAGATTAATAAAATAATAAAAAAAAATATGCTTATCTTTCAAAAGTTAAAATAAAAATAAAAATAAAAATAAAAATAATACTTGGGCAACCCTTTGTCGACATTTATTTCATATTTGTACTCAACCTGGCATTTGACAGCAAGCCCAGAAAAAGCCTGTATAAATTCCTCGGACTAAGACTGACAAGAATGGGAAATTTTTACTCTCTCGTGTGCGCTCTCTTTTGCAAGAATTAGGCTAAACTCATACTGGAGCTGCGAGCAGAGAGGCGATGCGAGAGGTGAGTAGAGCGTTAAAAACAAACACATGCTTTCTTATGAGAACTGATACCTTGTTGCTAGAGGCCTCAGTATGAGAGCTCGCATAAGAACACATTTGTTTGTTTTCGTCGCTCTGCTCACTTCTCACATGCACATCCCCTTTTAGCCTTAAGGCTAAACTCATATTGGAGCTGCGAGCAGAGCGGAGATGCGAGAGGTGAACAGAGCGTCGATGAAAGAAGGAGTTGATCAAAAAAAAGGTATCACATACTGAAGCGTTGATAGTCGATTATGAGATTTAAAACTGAAATGATGTATTCCTATTTTTTTAAAGTTCTTTGCTCAAAAATTGGTACTTATTGAAAAAAAAACAGAAGATGAAGTGTCCACTGTCCATGCCTTGAATAAAAGTAGACACGAACACGGAAAATTTCGCCATATACATGCAGAACTTCGACTGGATCCGGGAAGATTTTATGCATATAATCGAATGACCGTTTAAAATGGAAGATGTAGTACATCCACAGTACACAAATCTAAGGTAATATATTGCGCAGGTTGTCAAAGCTGAAAATGTCAAAAAATTAAAAATGACTGTTCGAGTGCCCACAGAAACAATAATATATTGAAATTAATCAATGAAATGGGCACTGGATCCACCATTTTACCACCAAACTTGATTTTGACAGATGTGCAGAACTGAACAAAAATGAAGACGCGATATTACCTTTAATAGTCTATATTAGTACCTACATCTTTTTTTTTTGAATAATTGGGGACGACCAAACTACACATTTTAATCATGGAACTCCATCGGGACAAAATCTTTGCCAAAAGGTCTACTATAAGAGAAATTAAAATATAAGCTCTTGAAAACTATGCATATTTCAACCAAACCTATGAAATTTAATTATTTTAAATTATTTTTTATCATAATTTAAATTAATTTCCGTTAAAATATCGCTTTAATTCTTCTGTATATTCAATTTCTTCATGAAACTTTACTTCGATAAGAGCGAAGAAAACAAATTTGTTTGAACGCGCCGCTCTGCTCGTTTATAGCAGCGCTGCTACCTCGTTGCTAGACTCCTCAGTATGAGAGCTTTCATAAGAAAACATTTGTTTGTTTTCGACGCTCTGCTCACCTCTCGCATCTCCGCTCTGCTCGCAGCTCCAGTATGTGTTCAGCCTTAGGCTAAACTCATACTGGAGCTGCGAGCAGAGCGGCGATGCGAGAGGTGAGTAGAGCGTTAAAAACAAACACATGCTTTCTTATGAGAACTGATACCTCGTTGCTAGAGGCCTCAGTATGAGAGCTCTCATAAGAACACATTTGTTTGTTTTCGTCGCTCTGCTCACTTCTCGCATCTCCGCTCTGCTCGCAGCTCCAGTATGAGTTTAGCCTTAGTCGTTGTGGAAAGACTTGGGAGAAAAAATGATTAAATCAGGCGGTGTGAATTGTGAAACTGTTTGAAACTAGGTCTGAACAGAGAACTGGGTTTTGTTTTTAAATTATCCGCTCTTTTCCTTCATCAAAAAATGTTAAATCAGATTAATTACATTTATACTAAGGTCTGAAGGAAGAATGTGTAAGCCAACCATGCACTTTATTTGTTTTTAGGTTTTCCGAAAAGTCGAATAAGTTTATCAATTTAATACGAATTTTTTCAATGATTTGAATTTGATTTACCTTAAATTTGTAAAACATTGAAAATAATTTAATATAAATAAAAACTGACATAACATATGTTTTGTCTTATATTGCTGCAGATTTAACAGGTTAGATATTTGACCACAAACGCACTCGACCAAAGTATAAAATCACATTCATCTTGAGTACTATTTATATATGTATACCAAAACCACAGATATCACATCGCAGAATGTTAAAACCACTTTGTCCAGTTTAATTATAATTAGCTACAATGTCAGTTGAATGTAACTAACTATAATGCATTTATGTAGGTATATGTTTGTGTTTGTTAATCCGTTTCACTGTTTCAGTTTTAATCAAAGCAAATCAGCATAATGATAAGTACACACGAAAACGTGTTAAATAAATTTTAACTGATTAGATAAGCATCAGGCGAGGTGAAATCGATAAAATGTAAATATTATAACAAATACATATTATTTGAAATGAAAATTAACATCAATTGATTGACTGTCAATTATAATTAATTGATTAAAATTTATTAATTGGTGCAAACAAGTTGTATTAATTGTTTTAAAAAAGATGTTTTAATAATAATTTTAATAATTATTTTCGTATACCAACATACATACTTAATATTTTTGTGATAAATTTTTAATTTATTTACATTTTATATGCAGTGTCCAAAAACGAGGTTTATTTAAATTGTTTAACTACCTTGTTTTTACCACAAAATGATGAAATATTATCAGTTTTTGTTTATACACTGTAGAGTGAAGTTCATATGAAGTTTCAAGGAATACATTTTATTTGTTAACTTTATTAGAAATGGTGATGGCGAATTCTTTGTTTGTAAGAGTTAAGAAATAAGGATAATCAGTAATCAATTTTTTTTTTAAGACACTAAGTCAAACAATCAAAGGATCTGATTTCTATTAAAATTGTTAGTAATAGGTTCTTGATAACAAATTAGCATTTTGTCTTTGATAACAGAAAAATCGATATTAAACAGAATGTGGGTCGCATGCAGAAACAACAGAAACAACTTAATTTAAAAACATTATTAAAGAATGAATTACTGGTTTTAAAAAAAGCTTTAACATATTGTAAGTGTTGTTGTTGTGTTGTATATTCATTTTCTATTTTCAATTTTTTTTTCATTTGCCCCTCTCACCCAATGATCTCTATAATACACTGGATAGTCATTAGACTATAGTGTATAACAGTTTTTGTGGGGCAATTTTTGAAAGGGTACCGGCCACGACCTCATATCTTGCTCCATACAAACGAAAAAAAAAATTGAAGATATTATTTGCAGTAATTGAGCATTTATTTGATGTCAGTTGATGTCAACAAGCATTGCGGCTGTAAAATATTGAAAAAAATAAAATAAAATCCAGGTTCAATAGCGTCCATACCGCTGGCACCGCTGTTATACAGTTATATGAGGGTACCGGCCACGACTATATTTTTGCCTCAAAATTTTTTTATGAATACACTATAAGTGTATATAGAGATCAGTGCTCTCATCTAATGGACAAATAGAGTCGGCCAATATGTTAAAATTATGTTAATTGAACCGATAATACAAAATGCATAATTTTTCAACTAAGCCGCCCCACATATATAGAAAAGTAAAACCCTTAACTCTTCCGATTGGTTTATTTCGAAAACGGTTATTTTTATGACAAAAAGTATGTTAATATTTTTTGTAGGAAATTTTGTAAGCTACAAATTAGTTCTTAACATTTTATCCGTACAGCTTACCATTTGGGAGTTATTCCTGAAAAACCATTTTGAGGGGGCCTTCAACCCTCCGTAAAATTGTTAGCGGAGCTCATATCGATGGGGACTTTTGACAGTTTTTTAAGACTGCCATGAGGTGGCTATACAGGGTGATTGGTATAAGGAGCACCAAAAAGCTAGAGAGAGCAAGTTGGGTTAAGACAAGAAAAAAATCGTATGGGGGGGGGTCTATTTCCACCCGTTTATGCAGGGAGGCAATTTTCTAAAAAAATGACTTAAAATGGGAAAAAAATTAATTAAAAACGACGGTAAAACTTACAATGCCATGCTATACCTTTTTGGAAAGCCAGAAACCTCTTCTTTAATTTTCATTTTAAATTAAGTTGTGTTAGTGAATGGTTTTCGAAAAATTAATTTTCAAACTCGTAATTTTGAAAAAAAAATTCAAACTAATTTTTTTCAAAATTTTATTTGTTTAAGTATGATTTTTGTTTTCAAAATTCAATGCTCTTATTAATTAAAAAAAAAAAAAAAAAAACAGAAAACCGGATACTAAAATGTATCTTAGTTTTTGAGAAATTAAAAAAATGGAAAGTTGTTGTTGTTGTTCAGAAATTCAATGAAATTGACGGAATAAAGAATGGTCAAGTCTAATAAACTGACATTCATGTAGGAATAATACAATAAATAATAATAAAAAATGGAAAGTACTTTTTTCCAAAAAACAAAATTCTTTTTTCTGGTTTTCCCAAGTTTGATCTGCTTAGGTAAACTATTAAATTAGCAGATTATCCCTTTTTTTATTTTTTATTGCACACCATCCGGTTTTTAGCAAATTAAAAAAAAATTAACTGGATTAACTATAAGATTTTACCTTTTTGGAAAAAAGTACTTAACATTTTTTTTTTAATTTCTCAAATATTAAGATACATTTTAACATCCGGTTTTCTTTTTTTATTGAAAATTTATAATAGCATTGAATTTTGAAAACAAAAATTTTACCTAACTACATAAAATTTTGAAAAAAATTAATTTGAAATTTTTATAAAAAATTTTTTTTTCAAAATTTCGAGTTTGAAAATTTATTTTTCAAAAACTGTTCTCTAACGCAACTTAATTTAAAATGAAAATTAAAGAAGAGGTTTCTGGCTTTCCAAAAAAGTATAGCATGGCATTGTTAGTTTTACCGTTGTTTTTAAATAATTTTTTTCCGTTTTAAGTCAATTTTTTAGAAAATTGCCCCTCCCGCCTAAACGGGGGGAAATAGTCCCCTTCCTGTACGATTTTTTTCTTGTCTTAACCCAACTTACTCACTCTGACTTTTTGGTGCAGCTTAGACCAATCACCCTGTACCTACATCAAAATCCAGCCTTCCGGCGGTTTTTTCCAACTCGCTTTATTTATTGACTGGACCAATTTAAAAAAAAAGTTGTAAAATGTCATTCCTCTCGAATAACTCGAGAACAAGAAATGCGAATGACTTCGGCTTAATTTTATTCTTCACGTAATAGCGTGATGAAGAATTGAAAAGTATTTAAAAAAATCACCAGAGTTTTTTTTTTTAATAGAAAAAAATGCAAAAATGTGTAGAAAATCGTTTTTCGGATTGAATAACTTGAGAAAAAACACTGATTTCGAAGCCTGACTGATTTTATAAAAGTTTGAAGAAACATTCAATTGATAGTTTTTTTTTAAAGCAACAAAATTGCAGGGAAAAATAACTAAAAATTAACAAAAATGTATTTCGACTCAAATATCTCGAAAACAAACAATAATTATCGACTCTGAAATAATTTTATTTTAAACACAATGCTGTAACTCCGAATTGATGGGGTTTATACAAAAATTCAATTGACGGTTTTTTTTAAACAAAATAACACTTATACAAATTTTTCAAAAATATGTTTCCGCTCAGATATTTTGAGAACAAATAGTGTTATTGACTTCAGACTTATTTTATTCTTAAAACGATGCAATATTTAATTATTAACAGGATTTAAAACAAATTCAATTAAAAATTTTTTTTAAACAAACAAAAAAACTGGAAGAAAACACTGAAAATTCTTATAAAATGTTTTTGTGTCGAATATCTCGACAATTGAAACTGATTTCGACGTCAGGCTAATACATTTTATGTATACTAAACACAATAATAATAATGTTAAAGTTAGTTAAAACATTCAATTGACAGTTTTGTTTTAAACCAAAAAAAATGCAAAACAAAACTACTAAGAATTGTTCAAAATTGTTTTTCGTCCCGATAACAAACGGCCCATTTTTGGCCTTCACTTGATTGCACATTGAATGCCCTGATAAGTTCTTCGAAGATCTTGAATTATGAATTTTCTTATTACAAAATAACTTTGGTTCTCTATAGTTCCCAAGGGCACCAATGGAAAGTTACCAGTGTGAGTCGCACCCAGCCTCTTTTTTTTTATTGTTATTGTTATTTCTGCCCTTAAATTAAATACAGCTTGTTTATATGAAATAATAATTTTTTCTGCTTTTGTTTGAACTCTGATTTCTTTTTCAGAAGCCAGTAAATTTCTATGTATTAATTTTAAGGTCTTCTCAATAATTCTCTTTGATTTGCTCCTTCCATTTAACTTTTTTACTTATATAGTTAGTAAATATTCAAACATTATTAAACTTTTGTAAAGCTTATAATATGCTTTGTTTCTGTCTCATTGAATTTGATACTTCGCAATGTTACATCCATATCATCTTACTTGAATGTCAATTTTCAATCCAACGTCATATAAATTACATAAATTTTCATTTATTTAATATGCATTATTCATTTTATTTTAATTAAATTTGTGATTAAAATTCAGTTTGTTTTTTTTTTTTTTTGAATATTCATCCGAAGGACTTTAGTTGTTAATAAAATAACTTCTAAGCCACATTATATTTGCATTATTATTAGTGATATATAATGAAATAATTTTACTATTTTTAAGGGTGGTTTCCGACTTAAATGCCAACTTATTTGTGGAAATTATTCTTGGGCATGCTTTGAGAATATGAGAATGTTAATACGGGTATGGGTGTGGAAAATTTCGAAAATGGGCGCATAATAATTACAAAAATAAATTACAATATAGTGACTTATAACATGCTTTGTTGTAACTTGTAACTTGTAGCTATTATTTTAAAACCAGAAACGTCCATCTAAATTTTACCGTCTGACTAAAACCTGATAAGACAATTGAAGAATAAGAATAATATAAGAATAAGAGTAATTGAATCCTCAAAGGACAACTATAATACTTTATTACAAACAATTAAAATAAAATTATGAATATAAATATTTAAATTTTATTATCAAAATTTGTTTTTTAATTTGATCTTATCGCACCCTTAGAATGAAAGTGACCTAACTCAAAAGTTCGGCATCTTTTTTACGACCTGGTTTTAGAGTTAATTTTGCATTTTAACGGCAGTTTATTGAAAAATCAAAACTTACAAAAATTTTGAGCTAGGTCAAAATTTTAAATAATTGCCATTGTTTCTTCTGCGCATAAGCAGTGAAAAATAGGCCCGACTTCGTTCCAACTGACATTATAGTCGGAAACACCCTGTATTCAACGAACACACAATTAATTTAGGAAGCTATTTTCCATATATATATATTCCTATAAATCATTGGTATAGTGTAGTAAGCCTTGTGCCATATTTGTTTAGTAGGTTTAAGCTACCATACCAAGGTAACCTTCTTTAGATAGCTTAAACAAAAATTTTAAAGTTTCTTCTGGAAAAAATTCTCTTGGAAAATAACCAATATTATAATATTTTAAATAATTTAAATAATTTATGTCTATATAGAGAAATCTGGTATTTTGTAAGTATTCTGACATCTGAGGTAAAAAACAGAAGTTTATTCATCAAGATCATTAGAAGACCGATCATCGGGTGTTTGAATAAGCGGGATTAAAAAAGACTATACGCATTAAAAAAAAGAAAATGCAAGACTGTGATGCACGTAATTGCTATTCTATGTAGTACTTGCGGGTACGGCTCAACTCTAGGCATCATTTAATTTGGGCTTCAATTATTCACAATTTTGAAGATCGTTTATGTTAAACGAGTAGCTAGCTTAAGTAAAACAATTTTATTTAGTTAATTTCAGTCAAACAAAAATGATTTTGAAATAAATTTGTCAACGTCAAAATAAAGATCCGAACTGAATTTCTCTTTAAAAATTATTACAAGCATGAAGCATGCACATCGGTCATCGACTTTCTTTTAAAATATCTTACTTGAGGAAACATCCAGCTCTCCCGATATACATTTATTATCAGTGGCGAAGCGTGAATTAAAAATGCGGTCGTGCACTTCATTTATTTAAATTTTTTGTATGTTTACAATTAACAGGTACATAATATGTTGGTATTACATAAATTCTAATTCAAATCTTCTTTATTACTTCAAAAATATTTGTAATACATTTTAATGAAAAGAATCTTCCAACTGTTTCTGACGCAAAACTTTTTTTTCAGTGGTAATCATTGAAAGTTCTAATACTTCTCTCACAAAGTTTAAATATTTCTGGAAAAACTGACCCGACATCATCATTTCGATTTTTTTTTCAAGAAATTGCTTAAAGTTTAAATTTAAAAAATTAATTCATATAAGTCACTTGAAGTTTCACGAAAAAATTGTTGACTCTTCCAAAGTTTTTCAATTATACAATCGCATACGTAAGAACTTTTTCACTACCTACTTGATGTCATTTTTTTAAATAAATTTTACCCAAATTATAAAATCATTACCTAAAAAAGTTCCAAAATTTATTCTACAGTTTAAACAAAAATCGTTTTCTTACCTTCATTAAAAAAAACTCAATTCATTGCCAAAATTCCCATTTCGTTCATAATCTTCCAGCACGAAATACGAATAGAACAATGTCAACATACAACAACTATTCTATCTAAATATATTATGTACCTACACATTGTGCCTACACTTCTCCCATAAACATATCTGAGTGTGAACTTTGCGCAAAATTTGCTTGGATTCGTTCACAGCTAATTTGAACGAATTCGCTGATACGATGAGAGCTATACTTTTTTGTTTGTGTGTATACTTTCAGTGGATACATTTCGTTCTCAAATCATGTGAACGAGTTGATGTTGAAAGTCAAAAGAGAGAGACGTTACGTTATTGTTGCTAGTGGTGTTTGTTTTGATTTAAATTGAGTGCATGAAAGAGTTGCACGAGTCGGAAACTGGGAAACAGAGTGAGAAATTCACTCAAATTAGCAGATAAGTATAGGGTGATTTTTTAGCTGGTTTGGTTTTGGCAACACTGGTTTTGACAGCTGACGTGTGTTTAGTACCTTGTGTCACTGTCAAACAGCTTCAGTTTGGTTTGCAATTTAACCATGGATCGTCTTACAAATGAACAACGCTTGCAAATTATTGAATTTTACTATCAAAATTCGTGCTGGCCGAGGATCCGCTTTTATCGAAAAATTGTGTTCAGCGATGAGGCTCATTTTTGGTTGAATGGGTACGTAAATAAGCACAATTGCCGCATTTGGAGTGAAGATCAGCCAGAAGCATTGCAACAGCTACCAATGCATCCCGAAAAAGCCACTGTTTGGTGCGGTTTATGGGCCGGCGGCATTATTGGGCCATATTTCTTCAAAGATGATGCGAATCGCAGCGTTACTGTCAATGGTGAACGCTACCGAGCGATGATAACAAACTTTTTTTTGCCCGAAATGGAAGTTCTTGACTTGCATGATATGTGGTTTCAACAAGACGGTGCCACATGCCACACAGCACGCGAAACAATGGCGCAATTGCGAGGCGATTTTGGTGAACAGTTAATTTCACGTTTCGGGCCGGTCAATTGGCCGCCTAGATCGTGCGATTTGACACCATTAGACTATTTTGTGTGGGGGTATGTCAAGGCTAATGTCTATAGGGACAAGCCCGCTTCGATTGACGCACTGGAAGCCAACATCCATGCATTCATTCGTGAGATACCGGCCGATATGTGTGAAAGAGTATGCCAAAATTGGACTCAGCGGATGGGCTACCTGAGACGCAGCCGCGGTCAACATTTGCATGAAATTATCTTTAAACATTAAATTGCAAGGTTCAAACTATCGATTCAAATAAATATTTCATTCACTTTTTCGAATTTTTTGTGTTTTTTTTTTTAAAAAAGTTTTAAACCTCTTAAAAAATCACCCGTTATATAATTTTGTGGGTTGTTAGGATAACGTGAAAATTTTAATATTTGTATGGGAAAGTTAGGCGTTCATGAACGAAATGAACAATATGACGCATCGCCGATGTTTATTATACACTATTTTATATGAAACTTTGTTTTATTTTTCACAAAAAGGAAATTTCGTATCTATGCCAATTTTCAGTTTGAATTTATGTAGGTAGACTTAAAATTTAATTTTCAAAATCAATAAATTTTCGAATTATTTATTTAATCACAATAATATTTTCAGAAATTCAATAATATTTTTTGTTTGTTATATTTATATAAATAAATTTGTATTCAAAAAAACTAAGTAAGTAAGTCGAAAATTAATAAAAATAACGTCCTGTTGGATTGTTTTCTACCAAAAAGTAGAACATTTTATCAAAATCTTTGGAACCGTTTTTGCGAAAAATAAGAATTTGCTTAATCGTTATCTTGAAGTTTGTTAACAGGTAGGGTAGGTACTAGGTATGCCGTTATAATTGTTACTTAGAAAAAGATTTGTTAAAAATAGACTCAATATAGAGTTCGTAAATTTACATGGTGGCAAATTAAAAAAAAAATCAAAAAAGTTGATTTCGAAATATTTTGTTTTCAAAAATGCAAAGATATATACATATATACATATTACTGTTATTGGGTCAAGTGAATAAAAAAAAAAACTAAAGCTAAAACTTGGACTTTTAAGTAAGGGGCCAGTTATAGCTTTCATTGAAACTCATCATTGAAAATTTTAATTGTTAATTTTGAGGCACTTAAAAAGTGAAATCAGTGATTATTTAATGCAAATAAAAAGCTGATAGATCAATTATTATTTCTAGTTAAAAAAATAATTCATTTTGGCCCAGCCTATCGAAGGAAATGAATTTCTTTATTTCAATGATTGAACTACTTTATCATTGATCATTGAAATCTTAGAAATCGTTTTATGTGAAATGTAGGGCCAAAATGAAATATTTTGTTGATTAGAAATAATAATCGAGTCATCAGCTTTTTCAAAATAATCACTGATATTGTTGTTTTAGGGCCTCAAAACTGAAAATTAAAATTTTCAATGACGAGTTTCAATGAAAGCTATAACTGACCCCTAAAAGCTAGGTTTGTGGTGATTAAAAATAAGCTTAAGCTTGTTAAAGATATTTCCTAGTTATATTTAATTATCTCAACTAATTACTAGCTTTACAAATTTTAATTATAGGTACAATATATCGTCTCTGTAGATCGAATACCTCGTTACCCAGAAAAGTTCAATTTTTTGGTAATGATGTACTTTTATTGTAAACAACTTTCCGGATCTAATAAAAAATACCTTGTTGGCCTAAGAACGATAGTTTCAAAGCTACCCGCATAAATAGCAATACATCGTTTCTGGTCCTCAATACTTTTATATCAAGTTTTTTGTTTCTCCTGAAAATAATTAACTTTTTTGGGTTACAAGGTATTCGATCTACAGCGACGATATATAAATGTTATAAAATTGAAAAAAGTTGATTTTAATTTACTTGAAGTATTGACAGTTTGGACAAATTATTATTATTGAAGAAATTAAATAATTTAAACATTTTATTAAGATGAAAAAATCGTTCATAATAAGTCCGATAATTTGAAATAAATATGCAATCGCCCAGTTTCATCAAGCTTCTTTAGTGCAAAGAGTTTATGTTTCAGTTTATAAATTTCTTAATGAAGACAAAAGATAAAAACGAGTGTCTTCTTTTGAGACTTGGCATGTCAATTAGATTTAGTCTGTTAATATAAGAGGGACCGGAGTTTATATAGATTTTCGTTTCCCAACCAAATCCTCAGAAATCTATTTTTTCACCTGTTCTAATCTATCTTTATAGCATTATAGCAGTCACATTGGAGTACCAAACCTGACAAACAAACTCTAGAATGGGAAGAACAAATATTACCAAAAGCTGTTTGATAACAAAAAGGATCAGAAAATTGTCTTGTTTCTCTAAGATTGTAATATCCTCCTCATAAATGAGGCATTTTGAATACTTTAGATATGCGATTGCTAAATAAAATAAAAAGGACGGGTTCTAAATGGCTACCGTGTGGCATTTCCGAATTAACCTTAAACCTATTTGATTCGAAACTGTTAAAGTGCCTCGAGTAAGATCTGTCAAATAAACACGATTGGAGTCACGTTACAAAATATTCGTTTAATCCCATTTTAATGAATTTTAACAGCAAAACTCGATGTGAGAGCTTTTTGTCAAAAGCCTTACCAAAGTCTGTGCACACTAAATCTACTTGTTTTCTATTTTTAAATGAGTCAATACAATTTTCAACCAATTCCATTAAAACGGTCACACAGAACAGCAGCTTTTTGTGAAACCATATGTTGGTTTGCAAAAATAAATGATTTAACATAAAACACAGCGATTCACAAATAATAGCCTCAAAAAATTTAAGAATGACCGATAGCCTCGCAATAGATCTGTAATTCTTAATCTCATCTTTTTTAACTTTTTTACGATGAGGGATCATAAAAGAATCTTTCCAAATAGATGGAAATACTTACACAGTTCTTCAATATAATAGAAGGTATACCATCAGGGCCTGGTATGAAATTTTCGTCAAAATTAGATATAAATTTCGTAATGTTGTCAGAATTAGTTTTAAAGTTATTTAATTTATTTATTTATAACTAAATAATTTATAAAATGAATTTATAAATTATTTTTGAATGAAGACATCAGGGAAACACGGCCACATGGTGTCGTATCATATAAGTGAAGAAGGTTAAAGAATTTCGAAGTCTAAAGATTTTGCATTTTTCGTCAAGTTTATAACAGTTCCAAAGTATCACAGTTTAAAGTATAACCGTTTTAAGTACCACCATTGGAGGCACTTACAAAAAAGTCCGAACAAATTTGCGTTATAACTCGAGGGTCATGACTTGAAATGTCGTTTGACTTGAGAACAGACGGTTAGGGACAAGACTTTCTTTTACTATTTATATGAATTTCTGCAAAAATACTTCGAATTTATTTAAAGATCTTTTTGCACATTCTGAATATAATTTAGATACTTTTAACTTGAAATTCTATTTAATATATAAGTCTTGGTTCACAATAATTTCTAAAATTAGCTTCACTTTGAAATAGTTTCTATTTTTAATGCTTTTTAATTCATTACCGTAGCACAATCTGGTACTGAGGATCCCGATATTTAATAGCAAGAGGTACGAATTCTAAAAATATTATTAAATTCGATGACCATATAGAGTTAACATTTGTTCATATAACTGGTCTAAAAATATCCTTGTTAAAAATAATAAATAACTTTAATAAACCAACTTTGTCACCGGATCTTGATTAAATTTCTTATAAATAAAAAAAACAAGTTTTAACCAGTTGATAACTTTTGTAGAAAATGAAAACTTTCATCACAACTCGTTCTTTTTTATTTCCTGATTGCCTGGCAACAAACGTACATACCTATACTTTCATTTTTAAGAATTCTCTTATTTCAAACTTGCAATGTCCCAGATTAATTGATTCTTTATCAAATTAAACCAGATTTTTAATTTTTTTTTTTTAATCTAAAACTAAACCATGCATTTAAAAAACTCTAAGTTTAACACTAACCTCTTACTTTAAACAAAACAAAAGAAACCGAAAACAACAAATTATAGGTTAATTAACATAAAACAATAAAATTAAAATAAAACTAGGAAGTATTTTTCTTATTTTGTTTATAACAATTTATTTAATTCACCTTGACATTTCATTCAAATCAAAGCAAAGCATTTTTAGATGTTTAATAATTATGCTACTAGTTAGTCATCTTCGAATAATTTAGTTGTCCATCCATATTTTAAGAAATTTTCCATCTCAGTCTTTCGTTTTTATTTTGTGTTTTTTTTTTTTTTTGTTTTTTTTTTTTGTTTTTCTTGTTTTTTCTCCAAATTTTATGACAGAATTAATGGGAATACTGGCAATACTACTAATAGTTCGAATAGAAGGTTACTCTTGGTCTTTCATTGACTAGAGGTTGGTAAATTCTTTCGACTTGTTTACCATTATTTGTTGTACCAATCAAAGATAAGCTTTCAAAGGGTCTAGCTCTTGGGGATACTTCGTTGAATAAAATATCATCGACAGATATGTCTGGACGAACATATACGTATGAATCGGGAGTCTTGTTGTAATCAACAAATCCTCCAGTATTAATTAGGTTTGTTGGTGTTTCTTTCCAAGGGGGATTTGTTGTTGTGGTTGTTATTGTTGCTGTTGTTCTTTTTGTTGTGGGAACATAAATGGGTCTATAGGTCGTTGGCTTGATAGCAGCTATTTCTCCTTTATCTGAGCCTGAGGGCAGGTATTCGATACTTGGTTGATTAACTTCCGCTGAAGTTGATGAAGTGTAACCCTCGGTTGTGAATCCGATTTGATTTATAAGCGATTCAGCATTTGTTGTTGTTGATGTCTCACTTTTGTCGATTGGTAATTCTGCTGATGTTGTTGAAGTCTTGGTTTCGGTGAAAGGTTCGTAAGCTTCAGTTGATGGGTATTTGCTGGCAGTAAAAGGCTTAGTAACCTCAAGAGGTAGCTCTGTTGTTGTAGTTGTTTTTGAAGAGTAACTATCAGTCAAAGGCTCAGTTTCTTCAAAAGGTAATTCTGTTGTTGTAGTTGTAGTCTTGCTTTCGGTGAATGGTTCAAGTTCTTCAAAAGGTACTGCAGTTGTTGTTGATGTGGTTTTATCTTCAGTATAATTGTTAATTTCTTCTAATGGTTCTTCGGTTGTTGTTGTTGTTGTTGTAGTAGTATATTTGTTTTCAGCAAAATTGTTAATTTCTTCTAATTCCTCTTCTAATGGTTCTTCTGTTGTTGTTGTTGTAGTATATTTGTCTTCAGCAAAGTTGTTAATTTCTTCTAATGCCTCTTCTGATGTTGTTGTTGTAGTAGATTTGTCTTCAGCATAGTTGTTAATTTCTTCAAATGGTTCCTCGGTTGTTGTTGTTGTTGTATATTTGTTTTCAGCAAAATTGTTAATTTCTTCTAATGCCTCTTCTAATGGTTCTTCTGTTGTTGTTGTTGTTGTTGTTGTATATTTGTCTTCAGCAAAGTTGTTAATTTCTTCTAATGCCTCTTCTGATGTTGTTGTTGTAGTAGATTTGTCTTCAGCATAGTTGTTAATTTCTTCAAATGGTTCCTCGGTTGTTGTTGTTGTTGTTGTAGTAGATTTGTCTTTAGCATAGTTGTTAATTTCTTCTAATGCTTCTTCTGTTGTTGTTGTTGTAGTAGTTTTGTCTTCACCATAGTTAATGATTTCTTCTAATGGTTCTTCGGTTGTTTTTGTTGTTGTTGAGGAGTAGTTTTCTTGAATTTCAACAACTTTAACAACTTTAACAACTTCAACAACTGCAGGGCTTTCACTTGAAGTCTCATTTAAAATATCAATAATTTCTGCAGGTGCCTTTGTAGTTGATGTTGATTCGTCTTCCTTTTCAAGATCAACTGGTACAAAAACTGTAGTTACTTCAATAACAGGTCGTTGTGTTGCTTTTGGTCTTCTTGTACCAAATTGTTTATTAATAACAATACTAGGGAACCATTTTGAGATAATACTTCCAAATCCAAAATTAACACCTCGTGATACTACAGGTTGTCTTTCTGTAAGGACAAAATAAAAATTAAAAATATGATTAAGTTAAATTATGTAGAATTAAAAAAAAAAAAAAAATTGTAAAAAAAAAAACACATCTTACGTATTTGTATATTTTGTGGTATGATTGCTCTTTGTAAATTAAAAAAAAATGGACTTGCTTCGGTGAAGATAATACATCCGGCACTTAAACAACAAAATACAAATAAGAGCTTCATCTTTTGCGGAAGCAAACTCACTAGCGAACGAATAAACCAGAAGTGGCCACAATCGGAGACTTTTATAGATTTTTTACCAATCGAGTTTTCCGGTTAAATTTTTAGTATATAATAAATTATTTGAATAATACTCTTTGTATAGACCATGAGAGGTTAAACAGTGGGAAATTTTGTATTTCTAAATAAAACAAAAATTAAAAACTTGAAAATAAATGGCTTTATTTTTTTTTTCGTTCGGTAGTGTCAGTGGTCTTGGTAAAAAAAAAAATTACAAAAACCATAATTATATACAAAAAAAATGCAACAAGATCAATAAGAATACCGAGGTGAGGCTTTGTTACACGACAGACGGTTACACCAAGACGATACTGAAATTTTTCGATTTTACCGAAGCCGAAGTTTCGTCTTGTATATATGTTTAGTCTCGTTACAAGACCTACTTCTGTTTGAAATTTGCAAAAAATACAATGTTACTAGTTAGTGTCATTTTTTTTTAAATTGAAAGTTTACCCGCTAAATTTCGAACGAAAATCAACAAAATTTATTTTGGAAATCAACTGGAACGTCAGATAATCAACGTTAAATCGTCTGATTGCTCGTTTTCGACAACCTTCCTCGAACTGGAATACCAAAAACCGCTCCCACTGAAGAAAGTGCAGGAGTTTTGGGAACAAACATTAAATGCAACAACCACCATTAATATTAATACCGCAAAAAATTTTAACTCGAGATAACTCACATGCTGTTTTTCAGTGAAGGATTAATTTTAACTTTCAGTTTTAAAAAATGTATCGAAATAAAAGTGCTACCGTATTGAAATTCGTTTCCACTATCGAAACAGAGACGGTGTTTGAAACACGCATCTGTCATAAATATCTTTTTATCAGAATTTATTCATCAAATTCCTCAAATTAATTGAAATTTAACTCGGAATCTAATTTGACTGAAAAACATGTTTCAGAAATTAACTTCGAATCAATATTTTTAAATTTAAAATATTTTTTACACACAAAACAAAATCAGCATTTTATTTTTGAAGATGCCATTCGAGTGATTTTTTTAAGTTTCACACATCAAATTCATCTTTCCATGAAATATTTTTCAAATTTATAGTTTGTTTTTAAATTGTTCAGTCCAAATTGACCTACTTCGCAAATTTTAAAATATTTCGTTAATAATACTTTCGACGGCACTGGCAGGGAGTGCAGCAACACATTCTCTAATCTCTAGTAGGTGATTACACTGAAATAATCGCATTTATCCGTATTAATAAACTCAAATCAAACATGAATTATCTTTAATCAGTAAAGTAAGTGTGAACTTTACAATAAGGCATTTTCCCAGTGCCCAGATATAACAATGAAAAACGAGAGACAGAGAGAGAGAAAGTGAGTATTCAAAAAAACACTCTTTGTGAGAAAGTTTTTTATTCAGAAAATAATACTCTTTAACGGCAACAGAGTTTTTGTTAAATGTAGTAGATTTTCGTAAAGATTTGCTACGTGAATTTTTTAGATAATTGTTCATAAATCAAATATTTTAATTGGTGATTTTTAGTTGGCTAAAAATTAGAAAATAATTAAGCATTTTTTATTAATGCGGTGGCATAAGCATTTACCAGTTCATGATTCTCAAAAAGTACGAAATGAAATATGGATATTTTGCATGTTTTGTCATTATTGTTTTGTTTTTAAGTTCAATCCAAAGATTTTGTACCAATTCTATGATAAACGCTTACATGTATGATGTATATCGTCAAACAAATTAATATTCTTGCTTCGTAGAGATTTACAGCTCAAAACAAAATCACTATAGGAATAACTTTTTCAATTTTAAAATCTATATTACATAATTTCTATTAATAAAAACCATGTAGTGAATTTATCAAAATCTAAATAATTTGTTTAAAATTCAAATAATTTTTTAAACATTTTAAACTATAAGATCCACTGTGGTCCATGGTGACACCTATATTTATTTAGTTACTGAATAATGAGCACGCGCCATATGAACCTCAGTGGTGGTAGATATAAGATTATGAAATCGAAAATTGTTGCTACGAACTTCTCATCATCAACGATTGAATTAATATTTGTGTATTTAAATTTAATGATATCTATATCCATATCCGAATCTTTACCGATTGTCATGGGAAGTTAAGATAAAATGTTGATTATTGAGTTAAGAAGTGGCTTCAGAGAGAGAAAGGCGTGAACCTTTTGAATTATTTTTTGTTTGGTTTTGTGAGATTTTCATAAAAACGTTAACTACTTTTGCAGAATTGAGTTTTTTTTTTTTGTTTAAGTTTTAATTATTTGTTATTTTTACTAATTTAATACATGTTATTAATTTTTTGTATCACATATAGGAATAAAAGCTTATATTTTTTATTTATGAAATAAAATAAAATTATTTGCATATATGAAATATCCACTTTAGAATCGAGAGGCTACATTTTGGTATATATAAATATTATTTGGAAGTGTCAAAACATTTATACTATAGGTTATTTGATTTTTCCTTTTCAAAATGTAAAGTTTAATGAAATTCTTTGGAATTTTTAAAAACAAAAAATTCACAGAGCAGTTGTGGACAAGAGAATTTTCATGGAGTTTTAACCAAAAAAGAGTGTTATTAAACACAACAAAAAAAAATTCTTAAAATCTTCGGAAAAAATGTGAAATGTTTTCATTTGTCATTACCATTTTTAACTTTCAATTGGAAGTTATTGTAATTGGTCCGATTTGTCGAATCGAAAATTTGGACATATCTCGACGTTTCGAGGTCCCAAGAATCCAAATCCATCGATTTTAGAGAGATGTTTGTGTTTGTGTGTATACATATACGTTCGTACGTTCATGATACATTTTTTCGCTCACTGTTTTTCAAGAACCAATAGAAATATTGACTTGAAATAAATTTTAATTAACAGATAATAACGCCATAAAGTGCAGAAAGAGGTTTCAAAAAAATTCAATTACTAGGTGTAAAATGTCATTTATCTTGAATATCTCGAGAACAAGAAATATCAATCACTTTGGCTTTAATTCATTCTACACATATAATGACTGACGTAATGAGAAATTGGAAAGAATCCAAGAAAATTGGACAAAGAAAATAAACTACCTGAAAATACTAAAAAATTCTTGAAAAATGTTTTTCGTTTCGAATATCTCAATGCATGCAAACGACAAGTGAGTGGAAATTTCATACGAAATATCGAATATCATCGATATTTTGTATGAAATTTCCCTCACGGTTTAGTCACTGATGCCGTAATTCAGCCCCTGATTTCGACGCCAGGCTTATATTTTATACTACACCGGGGGTGGCCCCGGCGCAGTGGAAGTAGTACTTGACTGCTAACCTGGATGTGTGGGGGGCCCCGGCTAGGCTTATCATCCGTCAGGATTTCGCCTGTCGCGTAAGGCTTTTAATGTCCAATCAGGCTTTGGCCAGGTTTTGGCCTTTGTCAGGCTTTTTTATAATTATCGCACAAAATATAATCGTTAGAAGAAAAACGACAAAGAGTTGTGCAATAGGGTGATTCAAAAAAACACCTTTCTCAAAATTCAATCGGGATCGGGCGAAATTATGAAATCCCTGAAAATTTCCTGCTTTTAGCACCAAAACTCGAAAAGTTATGCAGCTTTTAACATTTGAGAAAAATTCCGATTTTCAAAGATTTTCAAGCTAAATGCTGTTCGATTTTGAATTTTTTGGTCTTAATTTTTTGTTTTCAATCTAAGCTTCATAATTTCGCCCAGTCCCGGTTGAATTTCTAGAAAGGTGTTATTTTGAATCACCCTATTGTGCAAGATATGACACTTTCATTTTATGACGTATTGTTTTTGCAATCTATTTATTGTCTCGTCGTCTTCGTGCATCCAAATCAGGGTAAGTTATCTATATGAATGTTTTTAAACTTTTTTTTGTTTTATAAAAATGAAGTTTCAAAAAGGAAAAAAATGTTTTCATGATGTTGTCAGGCTTTTTTCTCAAAAATCAGGCTTTTCTTTCTGTACTGTCAGGCTTTGCTGATTTTAGAGCTGGTAACCCTAGCCCCGGCGCAGTGGAAGTAGTGCTTGACTGCTAACCTGGATGTGTGGGTTCGATGCCCAGTCTACGCAGAATTATTTTCTATATTCCCTCAACTGAACGCAACCCTGGGATTTAATGAGATAATCAAAACCAAATTCCTCAATCCACTGTGTCAACAAAAATCTATTCTATATCCTTCTATTCCTTCTAAATTTTGCCTAATTTATAAGACCCTAGGTCTTACTGGCATATGCATATGGTTGTATTTTTTTTTAATGACGTTGTCAACAGCTGATAAAGTAAAAATAATCAGTTGACAATAAAATGTAAATAAAATGAAAAAAGAAACTACCAAAAATTGTTCAAAATATTTTTCGTTTCGAATATCTCGAAAACAAACGATCCATTTTTGGCCTTCATTTGATTGCATTCCTACCTATATATAACACCCTGATTAAGATCTTCGAATATCTTGAATTGCAAATTTTCAAATAACAAAATAACTTGGGGTCTCTAGTTTCCAAGGGCACCAATGGAAAGTTACCAGTGTATAGGTCGCACCAAGCCACTTTTTTTTATTTTTTATTTTAAAAATTTGTATTAAAATTTTATTTAAAAATAGAATTCAAAAATGGATTTCTGGCTTTAAAAAAAGGTATAAAAAGACATTAGGTATGTTTATTTACGAGCCCTGAGAGAATTGGATTAAATTGCGTCGTTGCTAAACAATTTATACTTTTGTCATTAATTGTTTTAATCACCATTGTTCGATTTATCGTATCTTATAAGAGAAAATCAGTTTCTATATGGAACCTTATATGCAACATTTTATTGTTTTCCTATCTCTCTTGTAAAAGTTGACAAAGTGGACTCAGTGGAGCAGTTTTATCTATTTAGCCGAAGATATGCATTTCTGCAAGACCACTTAACACAGAAACTGGATTTAAAAAGTGAAAGCTGACATTTAGCCTTTCAAAATTGTATGTTATAGTTGTTTTTAAATAATATAATTACTTCTCTATTTTAAATCAAGTTTTATTAAATTATCACCCCTACTTAGAGAGGTGCAAATAGGTCACTTCCTTAACAATAATTGTTTCTTGCCTGACCTAACTTTCAATTTATTAAGTTAACAAAAACAAAAATTTTATTAATGTAGGTAACTAATAAATTTTACTACCCAACAGGTAGTGCTACCTATAAACATCGAAATTTTTCACCAAGAATATCGAAATATTTTCAAAAAACTATCGATGCTATCGATAACCATGTAGGTACTTGGAAAAAAGGGAAAAAACTATAAATTAATTGATACTTAAAGAATGAAGAGGATTCGCCTTTCATTTTAGCCAGGATATACCTACACTGAAAATAAAATGTAGGTATATATTATAAAAATGTAGGTTGAGCTGATAAAACTTCTGTCAATATACGTCCAACAAAAATGGTTTATCAAATTGATAAAAGTAAAAAACCAAAATTTTATTTTGTCGTTACAACAAAAAAATTTTGTTGATCTTTTGTTGATGTGACAAAAAAAATTGTTGAACTGACAAGCATTATTTTGTCATATTAACAAAATAATTGTCATATGTATTTACAAAATAACATCACAATATTTGGTTAAATAAAGTATAAACAAAAAGTTTTTTAATTGTATTAAATGTTTTTGTCATATTTACAATTTAATTTATTGTGTTGATAAAATAATTTTCAATTCAACAATTTTGATTTGTTGCAACCACAAAATTAATTTTTCAGCTCAACAAATTTATTTTTGTTGAATCTACAAAAATAATTTGTCAGATTAACCAAATATTTTGTTAAAATAACAAATTTCTTTTGTTGAATCCAAAAAAATTATTTGTGAGCTTCAAAAAATTATTCGTGGGGGACCCCACGGTTTTCTTGTGTGCGTTTATCGGTCTGTTATATACATTTCGTTGCAAACCGAGTGTGAACTTTAATTTTACGGAAAAACTAATATTAAGGTATGCAACACAAATTTTCATTCATACCAACAAAATGTTTTGTAGAATGGATAAATTACAATTTTGCACATAGGTACAACAACATTTTTTGTTGATGATTTATCTTATTGATAAATTTTTTCTGTAAAACTGACAAAATAAATTGCTTACAAAATAGTTTTGTCTATATCACAATTTTATTCTATCAGTACTACAAAATAACCAAACATCCAACAAAATTTTTTCATTACAACAAAAATATTGTTTAAATGCTTTGATTTTCTGTCAAATTGAAAAAAAAAAATTAACAAAAACTTTGTAGTATTGACAAATATTTACAAAATTGAATTCTTGTAGATGCAACAAACATTTTGTTTGCTCCACAAAAAAAGTTGTGGATATGAAAAAAATCTCTGTTTTACTTTGTTATAGTAACAAAACGTGTTTTGTTAAACTGAAAATATTATTTGTTGTGCATTTCTTATCAAACTGATAAAAATTATTAAAATTTTGTGAAAAAGATAAAATTATTTGATTATATTGATAAAATTTTATCAAAACGATAAAATTGTTTTGTTGAAGTGTACAAACATTTTTTTATCAATATTACCTAGGAATTTATTTTCAGTATATTCTAAATTCTATCCATTCGGAAAGAGACCATGTAGAATACGGCAGCTGGAAACTTCAAACTAAAAATTGTAAGTAGAATAAATCAATTTTTTAAAATATATTCTAATTAAATATACCTATATATACCTACCTATTTTATTTTTTTGAATAAAATCGATTTGCTAAAAATTCATTATTATTAAAAAAAATGAACATGTATATATTATATATTCGATAGTAAATATCTAAATTTTATCGCTGATTGTATATCGATAGTTACAAAACTATCGGAGATTGTGTTTATCGTTGTTTAACCAACTCTACCAACAGGAACACAATTCATAATACTTAAAACAGAAACAATGTTCAGGTATATTAATTTCCGATGCATTCATGCTACCATTTTGTTTGGCAATTTCAACTTCAAGTTACTTATAATTTAAATTCAAATGAACAAAAAAAAATGATTACTAATAGCCTTATTTATTACGTACATATATATATTTTTGAACTCATTTAAAAGTGATCAATTGAATTATAATTTATGAAGAGGTGTGTTTTTATTGTTGTGAAGACTTATTCGTTAAAGTTTTGACACCAATACCATACAGTGTTTGAATTAATGGTCCTTAATGTATATAGGTAAAGCCATAACGTTAAATGTCACTTAAAACAACCATTGACGAGATGGAATCTTAAATGACTCACGAAGATGTTTAGATATTGTTTTTGTTTTTTTTTTTTGGAAACTGCTCATTTTAAAATATTCATGATGATGATGCTTTGGGAAATTTGCTACTTTGATGTTTTGCCATGAACAAACAAAAAAAACAATAAAATATCTTCATATGAAGACTTAATGATGCCAAATTTAAACAATGAACTGCGGAAATCACTCTCACGATCAAATTGGAGTGTAAATTATTCTAATAAGCAAAAAAGTTTGCAGGCTAGTTTAACAATATAAAAGATTGACGCGCATTCTTATTATATAATGCACCTTCAGTTTTTTGATGGCCTTGTTTTGTGTGAATATAAAAATTAACTGTCATTTTGCTGACATTTTGCCTTGCTAAGAGAACAATTTGCAATCTCAAGACTTAGATAATTGATTTATACGAATTCCGGAAAGAGTTCTTTTATGTATGTTAAATGTAAAGGTAGTCGAGAGTTCAGTGCCATATTATTATCATCAATGAAATTTTATTTCATTAATAAAATATTTATTTTTTGTTGTTTTATTTTGTTTGACTATTAAATCACACTGCTTATCATCAGCTAATGAGAAATTAAATGTCCGACTCAGTAACACTTAAATGATTGCTTTATAGTTCAAATTTAAGATTAAGATTTAAAGATTTTATAGTTTCAAATTATAGGTACTATAAAATTTGTAATTTATAGAATTAGAGGGAAAACTTAGAGCAACATTTTGAAATTCAGAATTGTTTTCATAATTTCTTCCTGAATTTTTTCTACAACTTCGCAGGTTTTAAGAATTTGAACTCCCTCATTGGGTCCTTTGTCCTTTTCATCACAATTCCGTTGTTCCGCTTACGGCTTACGTCTCGCGTACACCAAACTCATGCGACCATATGATACGACCTTTAAAAGAAGTGACTATTTTTAAAAGTCTTCCGACTTTCATCTCTGCAACCGACACTTGCCCTACAGCAGTCAGCAGATACAAAGTTTTGGCCAACAAAATCTTAAACTTCTTGCTTTACGATTCGGTCTATACAGGGTGATCGTTATAAGGTGCACCAAAAAGCTAGAGCGAGTAGATTGGGTTGAGACAAGAAAAAAATCGTATGAGAGGGGGGTCTATTTCCCCCCTTTTAGGCGGGAGGGGCAATTTTCTAAAAAATTTACTTAAAATAGAAACAAAATTGTTTAAAAACAACGGTAGCACTTAAAATACCATGATTTACTTTTTTGGAAAGCCAAAATTCTCTTCTTTAATGTTAATTTTAAATTAAGTTATGTTAATGTTACTCGAAATTTTGAAAAAAAAAAAATTTTTTAAATTTCAAACTAATTTTTTTCAAAATTTTATGTAATTAAGTATAATTTTTGTTTTCAAAATTCAATGATCTTATTAATTTCCAATAAAAACAGAAAATCGGATGCTAAAATGTATCTCAGTTTTTGAGAAATTAAAAAAAAAATAAAAGTAAAAGTAAAAAAGGTGAAATCTATAATAGTTAATCCAGTTTATTTTTTTTATTAATTGCTAAAAACTGGATGGTATGCAATAAAAAATAACAAAGGGATAGTCCGCTAATTAGATAATTGACCTGAGTAGATCAAACTTGAGAAAACGAAAAAAAGTGTTTTTTTTGGAAAAAAATAATTTTTATTTTTTTTTTAATTCTCAAAAACTAAGATCTATTTTAGCATCCGGTTTTCTGTTTTTTATTGAAAATTAATAATACCATTGAATTTTAAAAATAAAAATTATAGTTAGTTACATAAAATTTTGAAAATAATTAGTTTATTTTTTTTTTATTTATATTTCAAAATTTTGAGTTTGAAAATTAATTTTTCAAAAACTATTCACTAACACAACTTAATTTAAAATAAAAATTAAAGAAGAGATTTCTGGCTTCCCAAAAAGGTATAGCATGCTGCATGGCATTGTGAGTAAAACTTACCGTTGTTTTAAAATAATTTTTTTCTATTTTAAGTTAATTTTTTAGAAAATTGCCCCTCCCGCCTAAACGGTGGGAAATAGACCTACTCGGTCTAGCTTTTTGGTGCACCTCATACCGATCACGCTGTATAAAAAAAAGAGTGTGCGTACTTATGTACACGCGCTAGAAGTAAAACTTCTTTCACGACAACAGGGCAAGTATTTTTCAAGTCATACCACTCAGAGCACCCGATTTGAAACTCAGAACCGTTGCAAAAACGTGACGCTGAATTTTGTAATTCGTGACGGGAATTTGTGTGTCGGTTTGCCATGTCACTGACAGCTCCATAGAAAAATTTTTTACCCCCATGCCGCAAAAGAAGTTTTACTTCAACAACACCCAATGAGCGAGAGACACAATAGATTGCAGAATATTTCCATGCAAAACCAATAAACCTACAACTATACATAATTTATGCTTCCTCGCATAAAATCGACCAATGGCCGAAAATCCAACACAACAGAAAAAAATCCTCAGAAATAAAATTCTTCCCACAAAAAACCCTTACTCGAATTCACTAACCATCTTAACGAATATATTAAATGCACGAACCATTGCATTTAACGAAAATATAATATCGTGACGCTGAATTTTGTAATTCGTGACGGGAATTTGTATGTCGGTTTGACATGTCACTGACAGCTTCATAGAAAAATTTTTTACCCCCATGCCGCAAAAGAAGTTTTACTTCAAAAAGTTCTATATAAACCTTCCTAAGTACAAACATGTGAATAAACAAAAGAAACCTTAAATTTTGAAGCTAAAGCTAGAATTTTCTATAGCTCAAGCAAGTTACGGTAATGTTTTTTTATGTACATAAAACAAAGCTTAAGCTAAAACTGTCAAGCTGAAGCTACTAGTAAAAGCTATGAATAATTAGCTATAACTTCCTCCAAAAAAATGTTTATCTTTTTTTTTAGTCTCAAGACCCAGGGTCTTAATAAGTATACCTACAAAAAAATGTCATGTAATAATTATATACCTATTTTAAACTGTATTTCAAATTTAGTATCAACTGAAAACTGATTTATCAACTGAAAAACTGACTTTTTTGTTTTGGTTAATTTTTTTCAACAAAAAAACAAAAAATACTTTAAAATATGTTTTATTTATACGGATATCCTTTGATTTTTCAATTTATTAAAAAAAAAATAAACCCTCTACCGCATACGAAGCCAAATATGGTGACTTTTTTTTTCTCATGACCCCTTTTTTGTGACCTTCAAATTTCTCAGCGGCAACACTGGTCACTGCTCACGTTTATCTCTCTCTCTAGTTCGATCTTTCCATTTCACTTCACTTTAGTTCGTATAGGTCTACAGTTCGTTCAAGAACTATATAGGTAGGTAATAGGTATACTGATCTATAGTTCTTTAGTTTATCTACCTAGTTCTTAAGTTCTATTATTCGTTAGCTCTTTAGTTCGTTTGAGAACTAAAACTGAACTACATTTGTAATATGTAGTTCCTTATTCGTAGTTCTGTTAAGGTAGTTCGCTCTCCTTTCACTCTTTATCCCTTTAAGCCTAGTACGCTGCTGATGCGAAACGAATTTTTTCTGTGATCTCCAAAGAGACAACGAAACGCTTGCGAAAACACAACGGAAGTTTCACTAATTCCAAAAACAAAATCAAACATAAACGCAAAAAATTAGAGAAATCCATGATGTAATAAAATGATAAACAAAAAAAAACACAAATAAACCCAAATGTCATTTTTCCGCACACAATAAATAGTCTGTATAATTAATTCAGTGCGAAAAAGGAGCGGAGACTTCTCCAAATAATCTACTACAATTATACATTTCGCTCTTCGAACAGCGACCAGCGTACTGCAAAACGAAAAGGAGAACGAAATTTTCCGTTTCTGATTTCATTGTGTCATTTTTGTATGGGATTTTTCGTTTCGCATCAGCAGCGTACTAGACTTTAGGGCTGTGTGCCGTAGAGTAGGGCATGCTACAGGCAAACAGATACCTACAATGACAAATACATACGATAAACAAAAATAAGGCATTCTGCATTGTTCATTGTAGTTCGTTGGCTCTTTGGTCTTTAGTTCGTTATTGAACTATATATTTATATTATGAGTTCGTGAATTAATTCACTTAGTTCACTTGCAGGAGCTGCTTTCTTGGAGTAGTTCGTTCACGAACGAGTGTTATTGATCAACTGACTTTTGTAGTGAAACATGAAAAAAATGAATACTGAAAAATTAACTATACACATTCAAGACTGGCACCGCCCGCGAGAACTGCTGCAGTATATGCACACAAACGTCCGACGCAGTCGTCCGAGTATCTCCAACCCGAAATCGGCCGATGGTTCGGTTTTATTGTACACGAACCTCTAGGGTATATTTAATCGCTATACAAGAACCAATTTCAACAGCTGTTTTCTTGGAGAACTCCACCTTGGGTTGCCCTGCGCTTACCAAACGAATAGTGGTAATAGTCCAAAATTAATTATGAAAGCAAATTATTTCGAACTTTTACCTGATGTTGCTGAAAAATTCTAAAAGTTTTACGGTTAAATTCTAGAATTTCCTTATCTCGTGGTTTAACAGTAGCATAGAAGTGTAGAGATCAAAAGTTTCTTTGAAGCTCGTTTCATAATTTAGAAAACAAATATCGTGCTTCTTTCCAATCCTTTTCTAATTATTATGTAGATATAAATTTTGTTTTTTTTCTAATATCATACATCTGGAAACTAATAAGCCACGTGAAATATAATAGTGAGTTATTGTGATCCAGTCCTGTATTTTATTACATTTCATCTCACATTGTACAATATTATATGTATATGTCGTATATACACACCATCATCGTCCTTTCCTTTTAACTCAAAGCACAGTACAGCACAGTACAGGTACAGTTTTTTTTCCATTTTTTTCAATACTATATTCCCCCTGTTAAATAACTTTTTCCCTTTAATACATGAATTTGATGTGGAAAAAGGACGAATATAAATCATTTGTTATATATATAAACCCGTAATAAAACTCACATAAGAATTCAATTTCCTCTAAGGAAATATTTATTCTTGGCCTTGTAATGAATTTAACATTATATAATATGTATAGCTGCGAGCTGTTATTATATCCTTTCTTTCTTTCATTCATTCATTCATTTTTTTTTTTGTTATACTTATTTTGTCAGAAGAAGGACCCAACAGATCAGATTGAAAAGGTTGACTTTCAGTTAGAAATTGGAGCCTTAAGTGCTGCTATTTATTAGTCATGGAAGATAAATGTCAACTTTTTGTGGGCAATCCTTTTGAAATTTTGGTGACATAGTATAAGTATCATATATGTGGGTATGTATGTATGTATGTACAATATATAGAGGGAACAGAATTTTGTAAAATTTTCCCATTCGACACCTTTAACTTTTGTGAGTCCATATGGAGAGCAAGCGCTAGGGCACATTATAAATAAAACTTGAACATAAAAATGATTTGTTGAAGTGTTTCTTATAATTTCAATAGTTACCAGGGTTACCATCACTACAGTTTTCTTGAAAAAGTTTTTTTTTTTTTGCTTAAAAATTAAATGCTCCAGCTACTGCATATCATTTATTTATTTATGTCATTATTTTTATATATTAATAAAAAATAAAATAAACTAAGAACAGCAAAAAAAAAAATTGACAATCCAAATGTTTACTACTCAGAGGGTAAGATGTGTAAACATAACCCTCTACGTTCCTCTTTGAATAAAAAGCAGTGTGACACGTTAAAGTGTAATACGTAAAGTGTGACACAAAAAGTGTGGCACGTAAAGTGTGACATATAAAGTGTGACACGTAAAGTGTGACATGTTGAGTGTGACATGTTAAAAGTGGAACGTTAAATGTAACTAGCAAAGTGTATTAAGTAGAGTGTAAAATATAAATCTTGACATGTTGAGTGTGACGCATTAATCTTGATACGTGTGACACCTACAGTGTAACATGTTAAGTGTGCCATATTAAGTATGACACGTTAAGTTTGACCCATTAAGTGTGATACGTAAAGTGTGGCACAATAAGTGTGTCACATTAAGAGTGACACGTTAGGTGTGACACGTAAAGTGTTAAATGTTAAGTGTGACACGTAAAGTGTTAAATGTTAAGTGTGACACGTAAAGTGTTACCAGTAAAGTGTATTAATAAGAGTGTATTACTAAGTCTGACCTAAAGAGTGTGTTAATATTAAGCTTGACACGTTGAGTGTGACACAATAACCTTGACACGTAAAGTGTGGCACATTTAGCGTCACATGTTAAGTACGACACGAAAAGTCTAAAACGTAAAGTGTGACACGTAAAGTGTGACACGTAAAGTGTGACCCTTTTAGTTCGACACGTTCAGTGTAACGAGGTTAAATGTGACACGTTTAAGTGTGACAAGATTAAGAGTGACACGTTAAATGTGATAGCGGCAAAGTGTCGGTTTTTATTTGCGTTTGGCTCATACATCACTTGCCATGAATGTCTGTTGCAGCTGAACACTTGCGCGTGTCACATGCATCGAGGTTAATTTTTTGTTTACTTAATCATATAATATAATACATACATA
The DNA here is from genome assembly GCA_929447395.1 of Epistrophe grossulariae. Taxonomy (NCBI): domain Eukaryota; kingdom Metazoa; phylum Arthropoda; class Insecta; order Diptera; family Syrphidae; genus Epistrophe; species Epistrophe grossulariae. Next base: position 44,916,937 of record OV839568.1, read on the forward strand.
TACATATTATATTCTTTTGGTTTCGTGTTTTCTTTATTTAAGATCGATTTTCATCTTTTCGACAGCAACAAGAATTAGAGATTTTTCTTATTTTTTTTTTTCATATGAGATGGACCTAAGAATAAACGATAAACATTTCGGATGTCCTATATGTAACACTGGTGGATATATGCAAAACATATTACATAACGAACCATAAAGTTTCAAGGAAAATGGTTCCATTTTCGTCCTTGTTCGAGTTACAAAATAATAAAAAGAAAATATAATAATTTTAATATTTTGCCTGAAACTTGAATATACTTTATATAGAAACAGAATTGTATATGCAAAGCAGACCACATCACTATTATCTATAAAGTTGGTTGGTAAATATTTAAGAGTGTACGAAAAACTATATAAAATATACAGGGCTATTGTCTCTAATATTCTGTTAAAGTTAACCAACCACGTGAAAGCTACTGCAACTACAAAACGACCTTGGTCCTTGATTCTGGCCGTCACATTAAATAACTATATACATACACATACAGCACACTGTTCGTAAAAGCCATTTAGTAAGTAAATGGGAAAACTTAACTGCAACAAGGACACCTCGCTATATGTCCTCAAATACTTTTGAGGCATCGTCTTGTTGTAGCGGCGGGTTTTCTATTTAAAATGTAGATGCAATTTTTACAAAATTGTATTCTTTTGTTCGAAGTTTATATTTGTTTTGGCTAGAAGTCGAGTATGTGGAATGGGAATTTGCGGATATTATTTGAATTAATATTCCCAGAGGGTAACTAGAAGGACATTATTTGTAATAAAAATAATGTCTCTTTCTTAAATATGTACCACCAAATAATCGAAATTCAAATATGCACATATATACAACAACTAATTGTTTTTTCAATGCAAAAAGGCTTATCTAAAATATAAAATTAAATTGCCTGTTTCTCGTATAAATTAAATAAGTGATGTTGCTAATATACAACCTGCAAACTAACTCTTTTAATATTACCCGAGTGAACTAGGTTAAAAGAAAAAGGTTAAATTAACACCCTGATACGGTTAAAGCGGACTAAATTAAACAAGTTTCTCGGTTAGTATAACAAGTTTCTCGATTAATATAACAAAGTCTTTCGTTTAATTTAACCTTCTTTTAGTTTATCTTAAACAATTTCATTTAACCGGGGCGACTATGTTAATTTTAACCTAATGCACTACGTAGTTTTTACCCGAAACTACGTTATTTTAACCCATTATTTTTTAACCCACCGAAAAAACCACTCGGTTAAAAATTATTTTTCTGCGTGTATATAACATCTTTTAAATGTCCGCCGGGCTTCTCTGCAAGGTGGCTCGCATCCGAAATGTTTAATTTTCCATGACTTTGGTGCATAAATCAAGCTGAAATTGACCAATGGCATGGATTATGTTGTCTGTGAGGGCCGTTGTGATTTGTGGAATATTTGTATATAGACAGCTACGACTTCAGAAATCCCCACAAGAAAAAGTCTAACGGGGTCAAATCGCACGATCTCGGTGGCCAGTTTATATCACTTCCGCGTGAGATATGACCATGCCTTCGAATCGCTCCTGCAGAATTTCCAATGTGGCGTCAGATATGTGGCACGTAGCGACGTCTTGTTGAAACCAAAAGTCGTTGGTGTCTATATCATCCAATTCAGGCCAAAAAAATTGATAATCATCCTACCTATATTGCGCTCGCCATTGATGGCCTGGCCAACGTCGTTATGAAAGAAATATATGGACCGATAACGCCGCCAGCCAAAAATCCGCACCAAACTGGGACTTTTTCGTGATGCATTGGAC